>OVAX01003250.1:10567-21284 GCA_900406405.1 Lepidium africanum
TTTTTTTTTTTTTTTTTGTTAACAAGTAACCATTAAATCAACATGACCCAATTCATATTCTAAATTCTCTAACTGAAGTAGAGTGAGATTTGAATTTTTCACTTAATGCCTAACTAAATCAGGTGCAAACCAACTAGATTAGAACGATTTTATCCTTAATAAAAAAATTTTATTATTCTAATATTGAAAATTTTAATGGCATTCAGTGTAATTTTTAAAAAAATTTAAATCCATTGTCTTAGAACATATTCTCTTTAAATGTATAAGATTTTATCTAATGACATGATTTTGTGAAGAATAAAAAACAACACAAAGGTACATGTTCGAGCAGCATTTAGCACACGGGTTCTAAATCCTACTTTGATTTTAGAGGGAAGATGGGCAAGGACTCTTGATCAAATATGAAGAAAAAGTAGATTGGCAAAAGTAAGAATGACGAGTTCGATTGTATTGCTTAGTGTGTAATGACAAAAAGCCGATCTTTTTTTTTGAAGGACCTCCACCTCATTTATAGATCATAGAGGCGGTTATAAAGTAGATTGTAAATAGGAAATATTATAATTTGTTCAGATTTGACGTTATCTAGAAGATCTTAGCTAGATTCTCGGAAAGTTTCCATATCGTAATAGGAAAATTTCTATTTCTTTGCTTATGACGTGTCGTCCGACTTTCTTTTTCTACTTGAGGAATATCCAAGAAGAAACTCTTCTGAGTTGATATTATATAGCAGAGATGAGGTCTCGAAGACTTTGCCTAGTTTGCTACTTAGTATTCTTCAAATATTATTTTCAGTGGACCGAAGTAGGATTTCGGATCCACCTCCAATAATTGTCCCCCCCCTCCATACTCGGAAAATTTTTTAGGAATCTCCGAGTCGATTGGGTTGCCTGCTTCTAGAATATTTGGTCCACTGTCAGTCTGTGATTAGGTTACTATATCAGTGCTCTAGACTATCAGTAGGTCATCATCTCGCGTCGATTCGACTTCCGACAAACTCCTATAAATACTGTTCCCAATTTCTTTACTTTTACCTTCATCCAAGACTAATGAGGTAACTTCTCTCTCTTTTTTCTCTCCCTACTTATATTCAGAGTTGTTATTTTTCTTCATTTATAATTAGATTACCGAGATGAAAGGAGATAGATCTGAGTCTAGCTCTGAGTCAAAGTCTGAGAATTCCGAGTCTATTCTTCCTCGACTTCTAGTAGTAGTAGGACAGAAAATGACGTTGAGTTGAACCTCTTAGATATTTCTGACAATGAGTTTATTGTTCCTGGGGGGAGCTAACCGACTTGGCACTTCCCCTTGTACCATCACTATTACTCCAATTCCTTCTGATCACCTTGAGGAACTAGACGAGTGGTACGACAAACTTGGTGTTAGCGCATTAGTCATTACTTCGAGGAGCTTAAAAAAAGTTTTCTCCTCCTGTCCGGCTATAAAGGAAGTTAGTATCAAACATCCTGATTCCGACTCTCGACCCTGGACTCCTCCAGACGGTAATATTGTCATCTACGATTGGTGGTTCACGGAAGCCAAAATGTGGCTTCCCATTCTGGATCTTCTTCCCAGGTACTGCTATGCTTGGAGGATTGCGATAACTCAGCTCGGGATAGCTGGTATTGTGAATATCCTTAGGGCTCTGATTCTGGGTAGTGAAGCGGGAGATAAAATTTCAAATCGGCTTTTCGAAGATATGACGGATTTTTGTGAAGTCAAGGTTTCGAGAAGAACATTCTTTGTTAGGGTCAAACGTGGCCTTTGATTAGAGAATCCGACTTCCAAGGTTACGTGTTGGAAGAATCGCTATTTTTTTGTTCGTCTTGACGAAGTCTTTTGTTAGAGCAGACATATGGATATTTTGATTCCTTGGGCAAAGAAACCTGGTAGATTTCTAGGTTTTTTGATTCTCCAAAATCCTTGGTTTTTCTGTTTTAGATACTCTTCTAGTCAGCATGGGAGTTGACGATTTTACTATGCCTAGCGTCTTCGACAGTCCATACGCTATTCTCGGGGGCAATGCACCTCCTACTACTGAAGTTGATGAACTCCCGACTCGAGATCTCGTCCTTCTAATGACTGCAAAAGTGTAGTCAACTGAAATTCCTGAAGCTCCCGAAACCGGCTTGGAAGGTTCCACAATAAACACTTCGGCTTCAAAGGCTAAAACTGACCTATCAGAGAAAGTCAGTAAGGGTTCTAAAGATTCCCCATCTTCCAAGAAGAGGAAGACAAAAAATTTGATTAAAACACGGGAGATTCAAGTTCCCGTATCTCGAGCTGGATCCTGGGGTTCAAAGAAGAAACTCGAGAAGAAGAAAACAAAAGTCGATTCCACCACACCAGGTAAAACTTTCAAGTTTCCTTGTGCTAAACGCTTAAGCGATGAGGTGATTAGACGTTGTTCGGTATAGGTCGTGTTGATGCCACTCTACAAAGGGCATCCGAGATCGTCGATGTGTTTCACGAAAAGATCTCTTCGTAAAGCTTTAGCACTAACCATTCCGGTTCTTAGAGCTTCAATGGCCATGTCGTTGCTGACTTTAGCCTTCGTGTGGATTTTCCTGAACTGCTCGAGATACGACTTTAAAGATTCGTCGAATCCTTGCTTTATAGAGCGTAAATCAGCTGTAGAGTGTCTTGGATGACAAAAAGAGTGTATTGCTTCATGAACAACTCAGTGAGTTGTGTGAAGCTCTTAATCGACCATGTGGGTAACTTGGTGAACCACACCAATGCGTCGCTAGTTAAGTTCTCAGCGAAGAGTTGATAGTATGCCGCATCCTCTTGCTCAGGATTTTAACTTGTCCCATTCATCACGACGTTGAACACGCTCATGAACTCAACCGGTTCGGTAGTTTTGTCATATGAAAGACAACATAGTCTAGGTCCTCGGTTCACCTAGACTTTCTTCAATCTCTGCGAGAATGGAGAATTACGAGCTTGAGCCAAGATTCGCCCAATTTCTGGTGCCAAGATGGTTGCTTGATAGAATTGTGACCTCATGTTTCCATCATTGTGAAGACGGTTGATGCGTCCAACGTTGTTGGTACTTGTTGTACTGGGGCGTGTTGCATCATAGATTGTCCTAGCCCCGAGATGTTAGTGGGCTGTGGACTCGGTATATTTCTGAATAGATTTCTTTGCAAGCTGGCCAATGTCTCCTCGTTTGGCCTATTGGATTGTGTGAAGGGGAGGCCACTCCCGTTTACCCGAGACTCGAGTCTGTTGAATCTTTCGGCGTTTCTTCGGTATGTTGCTTCATACTGCGCTATCAAGTTGCACACCATGTTCTTGAGTGATGGTGGCCCCGCAGGTGGTCCAGGGAGTATGGTGACTTCTCGAGATTCCTCTCGATTATCATCTTGAGTTTGAATAGAGTTCAAAGCTGATCCGAAAGTCGGATCGATTTGTTCATGGAGGTTAGGATCCCTCCTTTCTGGTGAGTTGGTGGTGACTTCGTCTTCAACCATCCTTGCTTACATCATTTCTCCTAGGTAAATAAGTCTTTCGATGTCTTCCCCACATACGGCGCCAACTGTTCGAGCAGGATTTAGCACACGGGTTCTAAATCCTACTCTGATTTAGAGGGAAGATGGGCAAGGACTCTTGATCAAATATAAAGAAAAAGTTGATTACCAAAAGTAAGATGCCGAGTTCGATTGTATTGCTTAATGTATAATGACAAAAAGTTGATCATTTGTTTGAAGGACCTCCACCTCTCTTTATAGATCATAAAGGCAGTTACAAAGTAGATTGTAAATAGGAATAATACAATTTGTTCAGATTTGATGTTATCTAGAATATTTTAACTAGATTCTCATAAATTTTTCATATCGGAATAAGGAAAATTTTCATTTCTTTGCTGATAACGTATCGTCCGACTTTCTTGTTCTTTTTGACGAATATTCGAGAAGAAACTCTCCTCCGAGTTAATATCATATAGCCGAGATGAGGCCTCGAAAACTTTGCCGAGTTTGCTACTTAGTATTCTTCGATTATTGTTTTCAGTTGACCGAAGTAGGATTTCAGATGCACCTCCAACAGTACACTAAAGGAATATTTTTCTAATTACACAAAGTGTATATTTATCCACAAAATTTATTTAGTCATAGTTAACATTATAATACCACTTAAAATTTTGAAAATAAACCTAACAAAGCTATAATACCACTTTAAAATAATTAATTTATAAAAAACTTAAAATTGAAAAATGTGACTTCTTTCCTTCATCCATTCTTTCTCACAGAAACTAATATCTTATTTTGTTATTATTTTATTCTTAATGTCAGAATACATATTTGTTGTGGAAGTTTTAAGAAATCTAGTATCTAATATTTCGTTATAATTAAGATCTTCAAACAAAATATACATGCTTCATAAATATAATTAGTTATTATTTTCATGTTTCTTGGCTTTTATTTTATTTTTAATAGTACATTATTATTTTATAAATAAACATTTTTTTCTTAAAATGGTACAATTGGTATGTAATAGATATAAGGTTTATATAAGTCCATGCCTTTGGTCACATTTGTTGTCTTTCCTATCGGAGTTGATTCTATAGAGTTGCATAACCTAGCGTGATATTGTTTAGGTTTTAGAGGATTTGAGTATTGTGGATCTGGTTGACAAACTAAAATTTATATATGTGTGTTTGATTTTATATAGATACACACATACCCATCAAATTAAATCTTCGGAAGGCAAGGAAATTTTCAATTCTAAGTTTTAATATTAATATTTTGCTTTGTTTCTATCAAATTTCAGAAAACCAGTATTTACTTTTTTTTAATAAGTATACAGTTAATTATTGAAAATTTCTAAAACTAGTCAAAGCATATTATAGATCAACTCAAATATTGCAGATATTAGCTTTCCAAGTACTTCTCCAATTCCATGCTTTTGGTTGGAATGTTCTTGCTTAGTTTATAAAACATTTCTTCCTGAGTTGACGTTTACTTTGACTCAGTCGACACATAGAAACTAGCTTATAAAAATATAACAATATATCAGTGATATGAAGACGTCATGATTTTGCTTTCTTTGTTTTTCTAAATAATTAGGCCCCAATTCGTTATAATATTCAAACCACACACTCCACATCCACCACAAACTTCACAATTCCTTCCTTATATATAAGACCACCTCTTTTTTCTCAGAGTAATATAACCAAACATTTGTATCAAAATATTCATATTATTTAGAACTTCTGAGTCTACACATTGCATACATATTTCTTATAGAAATGGCTTCGACTATTTTCTTGATTCTAACTATTCTCTTGAGTTACAAAATTTCTGTAGCCACATCTCGTGGTGGGTTGTTTGAAGCTTCTGGTGTGGAAAAACATGAGCAATGGATGACTCAATTCGATCGCGTTTACTCTGATGAATCGGAGAAAAGAAATCGGTTTGATATCTTCAAGAAGAATTTGGAGTTCATTCAGAACTTCAACAAGAATAAGAACATCACGTACAAGTTGGATATCAACGAGTTCTCTGATCTCACCGATGAAGAATTTCGAGCAACACACACGGGACTAGTTGTGCCTAAGGGTATAACCGAGAATTCAGCATTTAATTCCGACAAAACTATGTCATTTAGATATGGTAATGTTAGGGATACTGTCGAGAGCATGGATTGGAGACAAGAGGGAGCTGTTACAGACGTTAAATATCAAGGCCAATGTGGTAATTTATAAAGCTTTATTTAACATCATTGATCTAAAGTTTTTTATGAAAATATAATTAAATTCCTCCAAAGAAAAAAAACATTGAAGGGAAGTGTGTTTGGTCAAATAATTAACTTCATCTTTGCAGTTTTTTCTACTACAGTTCGATTTTAAAAAATTGCATAATCTTTACATGATTTCGTTTGGGATTTTAATAAGAGTATGAATCAGATTGTGTTGATCTAGTTGTTGACAAGAAAATATTTTATAAATATTTCTCTTTGTTTTCGAAAATGGAACAGGAGGATGCTGGGCGTTTTCGGCGGTAGCGGCCGTGGAAGGCATTACAAAGATCTCTAAAGGTAAGCTTGAAACATTGTCGGAGCAACAACTCTTGGACTGTGCAACGGACTATAATCAAGGATGTCACGGAGGGATAATGTCAAAAGCTTTCGAGTACATAATGGAAAACCAAGGCCTCACCACTGAGGATAATTATCCATATCAGGAATCACAACAAACTTGTAAATTAACAACTCAATCATCGGTTTTCCCAGCTGCTACAATCACCGGATATGAGACTGTTCCTATGAATGATGAGAGAGCTTTGCTACAAGCAGTGTCGCAGCAGCCTGTTTCTGTGGCAATAGAAGGGACAGGGACTGCGTTTAGGCACTACTCGGGAGGGATATTTGATGGAGAATGTGGTACGGAGTTACATCATGCGGTCACAATTGTTGGCTATGGAATAACTGAAGAAGGGACCAAGTATTGGATAGTGAAGAACTCATGGGGGAAAACTTGGGGAGAAGATGGTTTCATGAGGATTAAGAGAGACGTGGATGCACCACAAGGGAAGTGTGGTTTGGCCATGATTGCGTTCTATCCACTTGCTTGATGAATATAATATAGATTGATCGATTATTGTTGAGGTACTTTCAATACACTCAGATTAATATAAAATTTAACGAAAAATTTATGGTCCCCATTTCGTGCAAATGGATTGGCCTTTTGAACTTATGTGGGTTTAAGAATTTTACGACGTAAGCGCCGAAGAAAACAGAGCACATATTTGACTATTATTTTAATGAAGCTGATGTGTTTTTTAGTAATTTTGATGGTTCGGTTTAATGGACTTTATGAGTTCCGAGTCATATCATAGAGATTTTGTCTTTATCTGGATCTCGGTTTAATGAGGTACATGAGATCTGATTATACCCTTAGACCAAAGTGAACTATATAAAAGATCTTAAAAATGTTGCACATTATTCCAGGTCGAGGGAGGTTTGAACTCAGAAGTTTCTAGACTGCTAAAATTACATTCAACCACTCGGCCATGTTAGCACAGGCATGGAGTTGATATGTTCACTTATTATATTAAGTTATTTTGGCTAATTAGATCAAACATTTACAAGATGTAAGGAAGAATAGCATTCACAACGAAATTTTTCTACACAATGTTTGTTTTGTTATATCTGAACAAGATAGTGAAGCTCTATCGATTTTTGATGTGACTCAGGTTTTACCCTAAGTACAATCCTACTAGTGCACATTGAAAATATTAATGTAAAACTTTCGGGATCGAATCCACAGGGAACAAACAATGGTTAGGAAAGGGACTTGTGAAGACAAATCCAATGCTATAGCAGTTGATGTAACTGTGAACTTATCAAACTTGCTTGTAAATGCGTGTTTAGATCTCTAGGTTCATACAACAATTTAGGATCCTAGGTTACTAAACATACTACTTGACACCACGACAATGAGTTTGCAATAAAATAGTATTCTGTGTTTGAGATTGGTCTTTAACTTATCCTGACTAGTTTCCCGATTTAGATCCCTAATTTCCTGATGAATTTCCCGAACTTGATGCTTTTATTTATTGAGTTCACATTGTTGTGTTTTGTGATTTGTTCAATTGCAATCACCACAATTACTTTTATTTGTCTTAGCTTGAGTTTGGTTTAAAGATTGATGGTGTAACTACTTGGTTCTCGTGGATTTGATCCCTTAAGTACTACTTCGTTTTGATGTGCACTTGCAGTATATTCTAGGGTTAAACCCTGAGTGTATCACATGTCAAAAATGGGGGTTAGTTATAGCAGATCTAAACTATTGGGATTAAAAATGGGAAAAACATAAATTAAAAGTCTGAAATATAAATAAATGAAAATAAAGGGACTAAAATGTAAATAACTAAAAACAGAGGGCTTTAGGGTTTCCAAGTTTCCTCGACCTTTTCTAAATTAAACAAGTGATCAGGTTGAATAGTCTCAAGCAACGTTTTCAACTAGAAAACAATTTACCTTAGGAGTGACTAAATTCTCGTTTGAAAATGAAGTTCTAAGCTAATGTTTGCATTAACAATAATGAACAGTCCACTAGGTTCACAATATATCTACTCTTATGCTAAGAACGACCATGAATCTATTGCTCCACTTATATATGTCAGATCTTAACCTACCCCACGCTAACGTGCGCTGGAAGTCTCTAATAGATTATGGGTTATGAAATCTACTATCAACATTAAGAACATAAAAGCAGGAAAACAAATAATTGTATCTTTCAACCTAAACACATATCTAATCAATTCAAACATGAGAAAACCTTACTAACACATTAGATCTCAACTACTAAACTATGCAAGAATAGATAAATGAAGCATAAAGAGAAAGAGAGAAGATAACTTATTATTCAATGCTTCCAGGGCCTATGGATTGCCAAAAGAAAGAAAGGAAGAAACCCTAAGAGGGATTTCATATTTTAGAAAGAAAGTCTAAGAGGTATATATAGGAGGGTTTATTGGAGGGTGAATTTTGATGGATTTAGAAATCCTTGTGGTGAATTTTGATGGATTCTAAATTCATATAGAATTTTTCGATTTTAAAATCAAATAAAAGTGAATTTGAAAATCAATAAGCTAAATTTTTATATTAAAAAAAATGCTTGAATAACACATGACTTGAATATGAATGTCAAAATCAATGCTTAGATAATAAATGATTTAAATATGGATTTCAAAATCATTGATTGAATAACACATGATTTTGTATGGATTTCTAAATCCATTAAAATCTACCTTCCAATAAAGACATAAAACCCTAAAAAATATTATGGAGAATATCTTAGGGTGGATAAATCCTTCTGTTCTAAAAGTTACACAGTGTCTTTTAATTTTACGGGAGTGGATCGATCAATCTAAGATGTGAGAAACATGATATTCCTGAAAATCGTATGTCGTGGCAAGGTGGTGATTAAATTGACTTCGAGACGTGAGGTGACTTTCGCCAATGTCGCCAATGTGAAACACATGCCTAACATGAGGAAAAACTTGATCTCCAAAATCTTGATGAGCAAGACTAGATTTACTGTCAACTTCGAGTTTGATATAAATATTCTAAGGAAAATTTGGGTATCTTTTGGAAAGGGTTATGTGAAGAGACGACTAATCAAGATGTTGATGTATTAAAATTTTCTTTTGCAATATTAATTTAAAAGTTTCATTTAATGAGAATAAATCAATTGCTTATTTGCTCGAGTCATTTAATATTTGACATAAACAGTAAGTGTGCCGAGTTGCTTTTAGTCTAGTGGTTAGATGATGCAGCTAATGACTTGACATTAGCTTACTTATGGAAATGAATTATGGTAGCTTAAAAAAGAATGTTAGGCCTTGATTGGTAAGACTTTTTGTTGAGCATAATGCTCTTGTAGGAACCAATCATATTCAAAAAATTTAAAATAGACAAATATGATTGGTTCATACAAGAGCATTATGCTCAACAAAAAATCTTATTGGTGGGTTTTAGACTATGGATTGGGTCTTGTCGATCCAATGTTGACAAAAATAAACAGTAAGTGTATGTTAATTATAGAAATTAATCACCTAGGATACCTTTTTTATGTTTTTACGAGAAATGTTCCTTTTTTAAAACTTTTTGTGAAATGCCCTTTTTATGTTTCAAATTATGGAAATGCCCTCTTTTTGAATTGTAAATTGTGTCCATGGTAGATAAGTTTTGTCCATGGTGTTCATATTCAGTAAATTTACGTATGCAATAGAAAAAAATGCAATATACTTGTACGTGGTAGACATATTTACTGAATACGTACAATGTAGATAGACTTGTCCACTATAAACACAATTTACAATTAAAAAAGGGGGCATTCTCATAATTTGAAATATAAAAGAGATATTTCGCAAAAGGTTTTAAAATAAGGGTATTTCCCATAATTTAGAACATAAAAGAGGTATTTCCATGATGCAATATTCCCTCAATTATAAGCATGCATGGTGGATTTACTTTATGAGATGTGCCCCACATTGATTTATTTTTTTTGGTTAATTTTCTTTACTAACTCTTTTATATAATTTTTTTTTACAATCTAAATATGCTACGTGTCCCAGATTGAAATTGACTCTAGATCTTCTACTTTATTTATAAGTATACATAAAGAGTAATGAACTTAGTAAAATGCAAAACATGCAAGCAAACAAAAATCTAAAGTACGCATACAAACCAAACTCACGAAAACACAATCACTCTTAGTTGAAGGAACAACCGAACCTCTAGGTTTATTTTATATATATATATTGTGGACATGACATTATCTACAAGCATAAATTGCAACTTGTAAGCCAGACGAAAAAAAAAAAAATTGCAACTTGTAATTTTTAAATGAGTACGGTCACTGACAAAAAACAATTGTTGCATAACAATGTTATTTGATGAGAGACTTGCATACAAAATATGAGAAAGTGATTGTTGAATTATAGTCTACGAAATTGTGGTTGTTGTTTGCTTGTTGTTATTGTCAAAGTTCGTTATATAAACAATGAAAAACTGGAGCAACTTGACCAAACAGAAAGGGCTAGTTGACTAAAAAACATCGATTAAAAAGAAATCCTCAATTCTTTCTTCCACTATACTTATTGGCTAAGAATTTTGTTTGAGAAAGAAATTTTTCGATTCCCAAAATAATATATATATATATATATATATATATAATATTGGGAAGTTTTGGTTCTATTCGACGGCATAA
>OVAX01003251.1:0-21281 GCA_900406405.1 Lepidium africanum
AATGGTTGCGTTTATTGCTTGTCTTACTCATACTGTATCATTGTTTGGTCCATGAGGATCCTGGTATGAACTGCAGTCTGATCCTAGATCATGCTTGACGGTTAGTTAAGTAGTGAGGCATGATTGGATCAAAAGGAAAACTAGCGGCCATTATGGGTACTCTCACTAACTGGAGAGTGATCTGACTTGCATGTTTATGACTTGATTGAGTTAAATGTTTGGATATGATTCCTTGTTAGACCCATGAGACATAATGATCTACTCACTAAGCATGAATTGTGCTTATGCATTCATTTTTGGATGTAGTGAGAACGTTTCCCATGGAAAGAACTCTAAAGGCTAAGCTATAGGCGGGACCAAGGCGGCGGGAAAGAAGGGATGGTATAGAAATGGGTAGCTGGGCTAGTTTCAATATTATGTATAGTTTTCATTGTACTAGTACTTGTTCATAAATAAATAGAACCGTTAAGCATAAAAATGGGTACATTCACTCAAACAATCCGCTAAAATTGACTAAGTATGCTAGGGAACCTTATCTGATTAGCAAACGGCCTAACCTTTATTGGCTTAAACCTCACTGCGAACTATGTGGTCGCGGGTTGGGGCGATCTGGTTGATATGTGGTCGTGGTTCGCATATAGTTGACTTTTTGGGGTGTCACACATATCCCTTTGCCACTAATCTTACTTTATACTTGTTAATGCTTCCATCCGAGTTCCTTTTGATCTTAAAATCCCAATTTAACCCAATTGGTATTACGCCTAAAGGAAGATCAACAAGAGTCTATGTTTTGTTCTTGATGGTGGACGAGATTCTAGCTTCATAAGCTTCTATCCAAGCCTTTTCTTGCTTTGCATCATTAAAGTTCAAAGGTTCTTCATCTAGGGTAAGTAGCAACCATTCTTCTTTTTTGGCTAAAAGAACATTGTCCTCAAGATAACTAGGTTTCGTTTTCTATCTTGTGGATCTCCTTAATTCCACTTCTCCATTTAATTCCCTCTCTTTATCGTTATCTTGAGATGCTTCCTCATTAACAACTTCATCATTGTCATCGTTGGCTTCTTCCCCCGTGATAATGATATTGTCACTTGGTACTACATTGTTAATTATTTCTCCATAAACAATGATATCAGATTTCTCTTTTCTATTTTCTCCTTTCCAATTCCAACTCTTGTACTCATCGAAGACAACATCTTGGCTAATGATTATTCTTCGATTTGTTGGATCTAACAATTTATAAGCTTTTGATCCAGGTTCTGTCCCACGATGGATCAATACTTTAGATCTATCATCTAGCTTTTTGACATGAGTAGCTTCGATCTTTGCATACCCTAGACATCCAAAGACACGAACATGTCCAATGTGCAGTTTATTTCCTTTAAATAGCTCATACAGTGTTTGCTCCTTTAGGATCCTTGTCGCTACTCTATTTATGAGATAAGTAGCATGTCTCATTGCTTCTCCCCATAAGTAGTTAAGTAGATCCATATGTTTTAATAAGCTTCGAGTCATCTTCATTACTGTTTGATTTCTCCTTTCAACAACTCTGTTTTGTTGAGGAGGATATGGTGCTGTGAGATGTCTTCGTATTCCACTTTTCTCACAAAACATAGAGAACTCATGTGAAATAAACTCGCCTCCACTATCTATCTGAAATACTTTGGTAGCTCCACAAACTTATTTTTCGACAATGCTCTTGAAAGTTTTTGATTTCTCAAAGGCTTCACTTTTCTCTTTCAAGAGTAGAACCCACATGTATCTAGAATAATAATCGATCAAAACAACTACATATATATATATATATTTGTTTCTTGTGGTTGTAGGAGGTGTGATTGGACCACAAAGATCACCATGTATGAGTTCAAGTCGTTGCTTGGCACGAAAGCTAGTTGATTTAGGGAAAATATGTCTTACTTGCGTCCTAAGTAAACATGATGAACAAACACTTTTCTCGATATTGAATGTTGGTAACCCTTTTACCAACCCTTTCTTCATCATAATCTCCATTGTTTTCACGTTTACATGCCCTAATTAGTGAGTGCCACTTAGAGGTTTCGTCTAATACCATTACTTGTAGACATCGATTCTCTTTGACTTCCATCTAAACCTTATATAAGCAATTTTTGCTCCTCTTTGCTCTTATCATCGAAACTCTTTCTCGATAATATAAGATGAGATAGTCTTCTTTCATTCTCACCTCACAACCTGACTCGGTAGCTTGTCCTAGACTTATGATATTGCTTTTTAAGTCCGGGATATAGTAGACATCCGAAATAACCTTTTGTGTATTACTTTTGTCAACAAACATAATCGAGCCTTTCCCTTTAATGTCTACTCGTGAATCATCTTCGAATCTAACCTTCCCAGTGATGTTCTTATCAAGCTTGAGAAAGTATTCTCGATTCTCCGTCATGTGATTACTTGCTCCATTATCCAAATACCAAATCTTGTCTCCATTCATTGATTTCTTTGTATTTGCTCAGTTCAAAATTTTTCTCATTGAGGAAAACTACCTCATGCACAAATAGATCAACTCCTTGTGTGTCATCATCAACATTTTATCCTCAAAATTCTCTTGTAGCTTTAGAAGTCTATCGGGACATTCAGACGCAAAGTGTCGTTTCTTATCACATCTATAACACACCACTAAAGATAGATCTGTCTTTTGGTTTTCCACATTGTCACGACCTTATCCCCTTCCACGGTTGTTGCCTCTACCACCTTGTCCTCTCCCTCTCCCATGGCCAGATCCTTCTTGAGAATCCGTATTTGCATACATTAGCTTTTCTTGATCTTCTTGATATTCCTCATCACTAATTCTTTCCTCATATGTTTTCAATCTCCCAATTATATTCTCAAAGCTTTTTTTGTTAAGATCAAGAACTTGTTCAAGAGCAGTTGTGATGTGAATATACTTTCTCCTTGGAAGACTTTTAAGGAACTTCTTGACAAGTTTTGACTCAGTTATACTCTCTCCAAGAACTACCGATTTTAAGAGATTTTCAAGATTTTGCCGGCAAAACTATCTATTGTATCGGTTTCCTTCATCCTTATCCGGTCAAATTCAGCCATAAGGGTTTGTAGTCTAGCCTCTTTTACCCTTTCAGCTCCTACATGTCGAAATTTGATTGCTTCCCACACCTCTTTAGTGGTATCAAGATCTCCTCTTGTAGAATAAGATTTTCCGGTATGCTTTGGAAAAGAAGAGCCTTAGCTAAATCATTGTTTTCTCCTTCATTAGTTCTTTCCTCAATCTCAACCCAAACTTTGTGAACTTTGAGCATTAGTTTCATCCTCATAGACCATACCATGTAGTTGGTGGTGGTTAGCATTGGAATTTGGATCGGTGGTGGTGCTCCTTCCTTAGGTTTTCAGTTGTTGTTATTTGTTTATTTCCATGATTTGTTTTCGAAAGAATTAACTATTCCTTTAAAAAGCAATCGGTTTACTACTCCTCTCTCCTTTCAACACTTCTTTGTTGAATCTCTTATGTCTCCACGAGCTCGTAGAAACGATTTTCCTTCCTCGGAATTTTCTCCACACCAAAATCGATTTAGTTTAATTCAACATGGGACTCTAATACCAATTATTGAATCAAACATTTGCAATATCCTAAAAATTATAAAGACTCTTTTTTATTAGCTTTGGAAACTTACTCAAAGTTATGCCACAACATTGGCTCTCCTTATATAGATAAGATTAGTCCTGATTCTAATAGAAAACACATATAATTTAGATAACTCCTAAACTATAACAACTTAATCTTATCTAACATAGCTTGCTCCTCAAGCTTTCCTATTCAAGCTTAACTCAACACAAGATACCAAGTCAACTACTTCAATAGATTGAGACCTACCTTTTCTATGTCTACAAGAAACAGTCAACTACAATGATCTTAGTTAATTTAGAAAACATAGTTTCTAAAGAGAGCTAACCAGCTTGAACTTGGCATTGCAACTTGTCCTTTTTTATATATTTACAACTTTGACTACATATGAGAACATCAGAAATATCTTCATTTAAATAAAATGATAGAAAGTAACTCGCCTATTGCAGGGTACGAAGTTTAGACTTTCTTACAATAACTACAGTTAGAAAGAGATAATTCAGTCCTACACACATTAGGTGAATCTCATTAATGAGCAGCTTGTCTGAGCTGCGTAAGTCTGTTGGAAAGGTCTTTTCTCATATTCTAGCTGGGATTCGCATTAATGACTCTAAGATTGTTAGAGACTCGCAACAATCACCTCTTGTTTCAATCTTGCACGTTCGAACCGGAAATTAAAACCTCGATTCAAAACACGCTCATCATGACCGGCCGGAGAGTTTCCATCCCACCGGCGATGGACCGTCGAAGCCACGATTTCTCCGTTCTTTTATTGGGTCTAGTTTATCTGGGCCCGTATATTAGGCCCATTTGGATGAATGAGGTCAAACTGAAATTATCATAAAAAGCAGGAGCTAAACGTAATTTACTAAAAATTGAAAGATAAAAACATAGGGAAGTCGCGCTTAAAAATTAGTTCCCGCTTTCTCCAAAAGATATCCAAATTTTGAAAGTGATTCTCTTTCCTCATTTGTAACAGAGAAAGTCGAAAAGACATTTCTTTATCTCCAAATAGGATAAACATATATATAGTCCCTTCTTCTTCCCTTTTCTCTCGGAAGCAGATATGACTGGAAATTCCAAAAACATGAAGCGAGCTGAACTTGACTCGAATCTATCTTTTATCGGAAAACCCATGTCTGTCGCCGAAGCCAAGGCTAAATGGCCGCTTCGCTACACTGCTTCAAAGACGAGAAAAACGCTGACACTTGAAACTCCAAATGGGTAAGATTGTGGTTTTTCTCTGCTAAATTTCGTTTCCTTCTTTGCTTTTCTGTTTTGGATTTTGTTGTTTATCTTCTTTTATGTCCTGTTTCTTGATTTTCAAAACAGTGGCAATGAAGAGAGACTGCAGGCGAAGCATCATTACGAACAAGCTGTTGTGGATGCAGTTCTCTTCCATCTGGGTGACGATGTCTATGTTATGGTACGTATTTGATGTTTTCAGTAAGGAATTAGATCTAACAAATTTCTTGGTGATCATTATCTTTTAGATAGAACTGAACTAGGTTTGGTTGAGATTTTATGTTAGTATGTTGGATATTGTCAACTGATATTTTTGTATTTTTGATTTAGGCTGAAGACGGGAAGCCGAACTATATAGCAAAAATTGTAGAGTTTTTCGAAGCTATCGATGGAGAACCTTTTTTCAGGGCTCGGTGGTTTTACAGACCAGAAGATACGGTATTATGTTATAGCGTTTATTTTCAAATCTTTAGTACAAATTTCTCACTCCTACTAATTTGATGCTGCTTTTTGTGTTCTTAGCTTATTCGAGGCCTTGCACACCATGTACAGAAAAAGAGAGTATTCCTTTCTAATGTTGAGGATGATAACCCCCTCAATTGCATTGTCTCCAAAGTGAGGATTGTTAAACTTCCACTAAAGGTACCAAAGATTTGACTTTAATTGTACATTGCATGAAATGTTTAGAGATTTGACTTTTTTATCAGTGTATTGATCTAAATTGTTAACTCTTTTTTCAACAGATTGTTTCAGAAACTGAGGATATAATTATACCGCAATGCGATTTCTACTATGATTTGAATTATGAGCTGGCACACCATACCTTTTCAAGTTCAGATTATGGTATTTGAGTTTACATTGTCCATGATTTCAGACTAACTTTTTTTTATTTTGAATTGTAATGTGGTGCTGATTAGTTTCTACCACTAACTTAAACTGATTATAACACTAGCACTATCATATCAATGTTAGTCATGCCAAACTTTGATTTATCTAGTTTTATCATTCAAATCCTTGTTAGTTTTCTTTGTAGTATTTGGATGAAAAATGATGATTTCTGTCTTGCAAATATTTCATAACAGATCAAGATGTATCATCAACAATTTCTAGTGAATGTGATTCAAATTCAATTGAAACTCCTATAGAAGAAAAATTCTTATTGGATTTGTATTCTGGATGTGGAGCAATGTCAACTGGGCTATGCATAGGGGCTTCATTATCAGGCATTAAATTAACTACGGTATATATTGTTATGAATACTTGTATTTTAACATTATTGGCAGTCTAATCATTTTATTTTGTATTTGAATAAGAGAATTATATCTTGCTTTTGCAGAAATGGGCAGTAGATATTAATAAATTTGCTTGTGATAGTTTGAAACTTAATCACCCAGAGACAGAGGTAAGTTTTCAATGGTAATTTCAGTATCCTTGATTGGTAAAGCCTATATATATGTTAGGAGAATAGATGCAATTTCCACACATGTAATTAGTTGAATTTGAATGTTGAATAGGTGAGAAATGAAGCTTCGGAAGACTTTCTAAGCCTGCTCAAAGAATGGAGAAAGCTTTGCATAAAATTTGCACTTACTTGCAGTTCAGAGAAAACAGAATCAATTAGTGATTTGGAAGATGAAGAAGAAGATGGCGATGAAAATGATGATGCAGATGGGGACAGTGATGAGTCTGAAATTCCATCTGAAGAGTTCGAAGTAGGAGAATTCATTGGTATCTGTTTTGGAGACCCCAACGGAGTAAAAAAATCTGCACTTCATCTTAAGGTACAATTTACTTAACTATATATGACAATAAATGACAATTTACTGAAGATACAAATAAATATCATCATCTTTTGTAAGATGTATTTGAGACATTAGCTTTTTTGCTGTTTGAAACTTTTAGGTCCGTTGGAAAGGTTACGGTCCTGATGAAGATACTTGGGAACCATATGACGGCTTAGGGTAGCTTCTCCATATTACTCTATATTATTTTATCTTTGCTGTGTTATCGTCATTGAGATGATTGATTCTATTTATTCCAGAAAGTGCAAAGATAAGTTAAAGGAGTTTGTGACAAAAGGGTTTAACTGTAAACTACTGCCTCTTCCTGTAAGTCTTTTTGTTTTTTTCAAAGAATATGATCTCTACTATCTTCATTAATGTTTACTACATATTTAATGATTAAAACGTAACCCATTAATTTGTGATCTTGTCAATTGATTTGTTTGGTTCATAAGTAGTTCATCTTTTGAAGTTTTATGGTTTTCTCTTCAAAATACTTTGGTCTTATACAAATTTTCTTACCTTTTCAGGGTGATGCTCATTTTGTGTGTGGAGGTCCTCCATGTCAAGGCGTTAGCGGCTTTAATCGTTTCAGAAATAAATATGCACCGCTTGAAGATGAAAAAAATCACCAACTGCTGGTTTACATGGACATCATTAATTTTTTGAAGCCAGATTATGTCCTTATGGAAAATGTTGTTGACCTTTTAAAGTTTTCAGAGGGGTTTTTGGCACGTTATGCTGTAGCTCGGCTAGTTGCAATGAACTACCAGACACGATTAGGCATGATGACTGCGGGTTCTTATGGTATTCCTCAAATCAGAAATAGAGTATTTTTATGGGGAGCACAACCAACAAAGGTACATATTTATCACGTAGTAGTTAGCACTGAATTATTGTCTTAGAAGACATGATCTTATTGCTCTCTTGTAATTTGGATTACAGAAACTGCCTCCATACCCTTTGCCCACTCATGAGATTCTCAACAAAAGCCTCGTTCCTACAGAATTTGAGGCAAGTGTGGATTGTTATACTTTTGAGTCTTACAGATTGTAACAATTATTGCATTGTTTATTCATTTGTTGTTTTTGCAGGAAATACAAGTTGGACATAGCCAAAAGCATCTTCTTCAGTTAGAAAAGGCTCTTACTCTTGCAGATGCAATAAGTGATCTCCCACCTGTGTGTATCTAAACTTCAAAGTATCCATAGTTATTACGAAACATTATGTCTACAGTTCTTTCTTCAATGCTCTTCCTATGCTTCAGGCGACAAATTATGAGGAAAAAGATGAAAGGAACTACGAAAAGACAACCCCCAAGACAGATTTCCAGAAGTACATCAGTCTTAAAAGATCTGGTGGAATTTTGAACTCTATAAATTTGGCAATACCACTTGCCTAATATTAACGAACATTTTTGTTTCAGAGACACTAATCCCCATAACAGGTAGAGATGCTTCACAATCACGAATGCTCTATGATCATCAACCTCTGAAACTACAGGAGGACGACTTTGAACGGGTTTCCCTTATTCCAAAGAAGAAGGTGTGGCTATCGTTTGTTGTTATATTTTGCACTACTTGCTTCAAGCATCAATGCATCTCTTGTTCATGTTATTGTATTCTTTTTGCCACAGGGCGCCAACTTCAGAGACTTAGGTGGTGTTTTAGTTGAGAACAACAGAGTGAAATTTGACCCTACGGTAGAGAGGCCAAAAGTGAAATCTGGAAAATTTCTGGTACAGATTAATTTTTTAACAACCGTATCGTTTTTCTGTTACATTATTTTATATCCAGCTTCTATATGACATGTCTTGTATTTTTTACAGGTCCCTGATTATGCAATGTCATTCGTCCATGGAAGATCAAAAAAGTGACTTTATTTAACAAATATGCCTCTCTTAATCTATTTCCATCACCTGATTCACTAAAAGTAACACATTCCATTTTAATGTCAGGCCATTTGGACGCTTGTGGTGGGATGAAATTGTCAATACAGTTGTGACAAGAGCAGAACCTCACAACCAAGTACGTCATTTTCTATTAATTCTATGCGGCTTCTGTGTTCCTCTTTGCACTATGAAGTGACTCTTTTTCATTGAAACTGGTTTCTGCAGTGCGTAATCCATCCGCTGCAAGATCGTGTGTTAACTGTTCGTGAGAATGCCAGAATACAAGGGTTTCCTGATTTTTATAAGCTCTGTGGCTCAATAAAGGAAAAGTAAGCCCTTAGTTGTTATTACTTCCCAAGCATGTTTCATAATCCGTGATTGGTGTTTTACTTTGGAGATTCTGATATATTACAAGAACTTGTTTTGCATCTGAATTATGCAGGTACATCCAGGTGGGGAATGCAGTAGCTGTTCCTGTAGGGGTTGCGTTAGGATATGCATTGGGCATGGCAAGTCAAGGGCTTGTTGATGATCAGCCTGTAATAAAGTTTCCCTTCAAGTATCCTAAATGCTTGCAGGGAATTGCAGAGGAGCATTCTGATTGACAAGATGAAATGGAAAAGGGATGTCGACTGTTTTGAATCATCCTTTCGTTTGTGCTAATTATTCTCATGAAACTTAGCTTTGCATGCTAATGGCCATGTAATGCTCATATTGAACCCACAATTTTTTTTTGTCAAGTATTGTGTTCCAGAGTTTATGTCAGACCAAACAGCTTTTGACAAACTTCTTAAGTTGCAACAACTACTTGACAACTACATCTATTTGGGAGCATGTGCTTCAGATAGAAACCAAACACAAACTTTACCACAAGTGACATCAATTCCCTGAGAATTTAGCCATTTAGACATTAATTCAAGTTCATTAATCAGTTCTGACAAAACCTAAGTAACAAGTACAACAGCCTCCGTTTTGATACAATTTTGGATTGGTTCCAGAAATTTCATAAAAAAACGCTACAGCTTGTCTAAAAGTTAGACAATTCATGTTGATGCTGCAGTAAGTAAAGCCGCATCCTCCAAGCGCTTGAGTTCTTGCCTCCATTCCTCCAATTTAGAGAATTTCTCCAACTGCTCCGGGTTAAGGTCTTGGGAAGTAGTCTTCTGCTGTTGAGCTTCTGTGAGTCGGATCTGCAAGTTAACAGAAAGAGATAATTAACAACCGCTAGACTGCAGGTTTTTACAGCAACTTGGGTAACATCAACCTTGTCTCAAAAACCAATATTGCTGTGAATTGAACAGATTTTTTGAAAACCATTTGGAATAAAAACATGTTACGGCTTACCAGCCACAATTAGGAATCGAGACAATAAAGATCATATCTTCCAAGGCATAGATTCTCCAATGTATTACTCTAATTAAAGCTACTGATAAAGATGGAAATCTTACTTTCTTCTTAAGTGCGCGTATTCTTTTCTCTGAGTCTTCTTTTGTAGTTCCTGGATTAGGTGGTTCCTCAGGTACATCATTATTTGAAGAAACGTTCAGAGCCTCCACCTCAGAAGCCAATACATTCACAGATTGGGACCCATTACTTGGATTCACAATGGAAACAGCTTCTTCCTTGTCTACGTTACCAGCTGATCCATCCTCAGAGCTGTTACCTTTTTCTAACGTAGCCTGCGAAGGTGTGATAATCTTGAGATATCTTCCAACAACTAGAGAAAAGCTAGTAGCATATGAAGCTTACATATGAATAAAGTTGATACACATACCTGTAATCTCTTTTCTTTCTTACGTTCGTTCCTCTTAGCAGCCTTAGTCTTGGGTTTAGGAGCTGGATCAGGTTCATAACCTGGAGGCCCTTGTGAGGCCATCTCCTTCTTCATCTATTGCAGACATATGCAAATTATATAAATAAAAGCCATTCTATGTTCCTTTTTTGCCCTTCTCAAACCCAAGAAAGAAGCGTAAAATTTGGAAAGATTTTGACATAAGGGACGTACATACTACATACGATAAAAGCAACCTATTCACAGCCTATAGTGAGTCAAATAAAATTCAAGTAAGTTATTTCCACAAGGAAAAATGACTCCAAGAATAGAATTCAGTGAGGGAAAAAAATCTCCATACCAGAGAACCTTTGGACTGATATTTGACAACTTCATCTTGTGGAACATAACCAGCTCGGATCCGGATGGGTTTCCGGAGAGTACCATCAGGTCTACGAGTGGGTTCCAGAATCCTTTCACCTTCTTTAAGGTTTTGGCTTAGTTCTGCCATTCGCTTTGTTTGTTCTCCTGTTTTGTTGCTGCTTTCCATCCAATTTCTTTCAGATTTTAATCACCTCTGTCACTGCCCTTCTTTCTCAGCTATCAAGTACACTGGTTTCTGTATCAATTTTGCATTGTTTATTACAAGGTCATGGACATAAAAACTTACACAGGATACAAATCCAGGTCTGGTTTAACATTGAATTACAACAGCTTGTGAAAGAAGCACAACAGTTTAGTTCATACATTTAAGCTGCCTAGGCTAGCGTATCAACAATGAATATACAAGTAGCAAACGTTTTTTTTAAGGATCACATATTCAGGAGCAAGCATCTGTTCAACAATTCAAAATTCAGCTTAGAGTTCTCAAAGTAACTATCTGCTGTTTATTAAGAAACGAAGCTTTTGCAAAATACAATTTCTAGACATGAGTATATCCAACACATGATTTCCAAATTTCCTAGTTTCCATGATAAATTCCCCGTGTAATCATCAATGTACATCAAAAACCTCATTTATCACAACGTAAATAAGCAGAAGCTGCAAGCATAAGCAAACACTAAAGAATTTCGCCACACCAAACTCTCATACACCAGAGTCTCACTTCCTATAACCACACCAAGAATAGGTGACTCAGTGCCTTCATATTCATACAATCAAATGTAGAAAGTAGTAATCAAGACCAATTACTCGGTTCAATAGTTCAACACTAACTTTGACCTTCTCTATGCTATGCCCATTATTAACCTTCTCAAAGATTGACCTTCTACAAAGTACAAAGTCCGAAGTTATTTTCCGTACTATTATCAAAGTATATTCTTTTGGCTGCTATTAATAACCTCAAGCCATTACAGATCCTAAAACCATACACACCGAATGAATCTTTTCGGATTCCAAGTTTCTCTACATTCTTAGCTCAATTCAATTTCCTCTCATTAACTCCTTGTTATTTACCAGAACCGAGAATCAATCAAATATAGTTAGCCTATATTTTTCGGCGGCCGGAAGTCCCTACACTTCAGTTTAATCGTCGAGAGAGAGAGAGAGAGGGATGAAAGAGGAAAAAAAGGAAACTGACCTTGGAGATGGAGCTTTCATCCGTCGCTGGAGAGCCCAATCCGGGAAAAGGAACCGGTTAAATTTGATGAAAAGAGTTTATGTCGAGTTGTCGACCGTGACCTGACCTGACCCTAAGGAATGAGATCGAGACCAATTAATCGGTTTAACAGTGTTCCTAAATTCTATTTGAAATTGGAAAATAATATTATTTCTCTTCATTGACATTTTCTTTTTATAAGAAAAAAAAATTAGAGAGGAATTTTGACACACCATCGTATCTGACCCATGAAAATACTTGTTCATACTAAATACATGGTTAATTTATATATTTTTTTGGAGAAAATGTTATTTAAACGTTGCAAGTACCAAAAAGACAATTATTCGTTGCTTAAACCGTCAATAATTATTTGTTGACTTCTAAAAAGACTTTTAATTTTACGTTGATTAGGCACATTAAACATGGTATTAATTTGTTTGTCCAAAACTCACAGTTTTATTTAACAGGATTCCTTCCTTCTTTAATTCTCAAAACGTTCGATGAAAAAAAAACTAAAAAGAGATTGGAATCCCTAACTCCTTCAAACCTTGAAATCTCTCTTCGATTTTCAGTTCTATTCGTATCCGCTCATCAATTTTTCGTATTTCGACGCCTCTTCTCTTATATTCGTCAGATAATGAGCTCGATTTCTTCTTCTCGTTCACACTATTTACGATTTCCTTCGAAGTGTGATTGTGGATTAGATGTTAAAATCTTAACATCAAAGTCTAAGGACAATCCTGGTAGGCCTTTCTTCCGGTGTATAAGCCAAAATAATGTAAGATTTATGTTCTTTTTATAATGAAATGTTGCAGTTTTTTTTTGTTGTGCATTTCGGTTGAAATTTCTTTGTTTTTTGTTAGAACCATTTGTTTAAATGGGTTGAGGATGACATTCATGAAGTGATGGAAACTACTTTACCAAAAGTAGAAGCAATGGAGCATGAAATTGGTTCAACAAAATCTGAAGTTGAGGTACTTAAAGTTGTGATCGAAGTTCTAAGGAAAGAGCAAGATAAGAGCAAAATTACCATGAAAGAATTGAACGGGAAGAACCAATGGCTGATGGTTGTGTTAATTTTGATCATAGTTATTGTTGTCTTTGTCCTTGTTATGTATTTAGTTGAAGGGTCAATCATGTTTCACTCAGCCATGTAATGCACTATATCATGTTTGGTATGCTTAGTTTACCTTCTATCGTATTTCACTCAAAATCCTTCAATGCAATCGATCTAGTTTATGTTCCCTTTTATCATATGCTCTTTGTTTAAACACATAGAAAGATAAAGTATAGCCTTTCAAAGCAAATATAAGTATCAAATTAAACATTCATAGAGAAGTACCTAATGATAAAACATACATCACATAGTTTACTGTGAAATAAAACAAACATTCAAAGAGTAATGTCAAATAAAACAAACA
This sequence comes from Lepidium africanum, assembly GCA_900406405.1. Lineage (NCBI taxonomy): Eukaryota > Viridiplantae > Streptophyta > Magnoliopsida > Brassicales > Brassicaceae > Lepidium > Lepidium africanum. The sequence continues at coordinate 13,314 of OVAX01003251.1, forward strand.
TTCAAAGAGTAATGTCAAATGAAACATCACATAGTCTTGGAAAAAACATGAAAACCGGAGCATGAAATAGTCTTGGACAGAACATGAAATCGGATCATCACATTGTCTTGGACAGAACTTGAAATCGGACCATTTGCTACTCGTATGGGAGAATTTGAAGACCTTGTGTCCCTTGTGTGCCTTATGTGCTTTGGTTGCCTTGTATCTCCTAAGTGTCAACATTATACAAAACATAGAGAAGTAAGTGACAGAAACATACACAAGAAAACACAAATGCAAAGAAGCAATATAAGTGTTAAAGCTGAACCTAATTCTTCCTTGGATGTCCTTGTCTCCTCTTTGGCTCACTCTCTCATCTTTCGTTCTGACAAAAAATCTTATTGTGTCCTTCCTCCTTATAATTGGAACACATTATCACCCTTAGACGATGACAAATTTTTGTGCTACTCGACAAGGTTGATGCAGATTCATATAGTCCCTTGTTTCTAGCGTAATTGGAAGGCCTACCTGGGTTGCCTCTACTAAATGGTGGTGGCAAAACTCACATTCTGTTCACTCGTGGCCACAACATCATCCTTTGTACAGGCCCAATCCCATATTTGTAAGTGTCACGCCAAGTGCATGCCAAATAATACCCACTTACAAAGCTTTCTATTTTCTGTTTTGTTTTAATTATCACAACAGTTCCATCAGTACATGGAATTCCAGTCACTTGCTACTTCATACACCCATATGTGAAGTCATTAATGTCTACTCTATAGCTATTTCCAGCTACATCAACCTCATACAGATTGTTTGTAGATGAGAGAATTGTGCAAGCTTGAGACCCTTGAATCATTTTGTCTATTTCAACTTGAGTTCTCTTAGTAAACCTTGTCTTCAACCTACCAGCTAGTTTAGAATGCTTTTCTGTCCTAACCATTTTCTGCCTCCTTATGTCCTCTAACATATCCAAAAGTGGTTTTTTTCCTAGCTTCTCTTATCGTTCTATTAAACGATTCACTCAAGTGGTTCAATACATCACTAGAGAAGTTACCTACTCTAAAAAATGCCTTAGCCCAAGTCTCAGGATGTAGCTTTTGTAGAGTTAAATAGGCTTGCAAATTGTACCTTTTCAAAGCATCTATACTGACATTAAATTCCCCTTGAGTGTAGCTGCGGGCTATCCTCCAAAATAGACGTTGCAGATCCATGTCATGATTATCTTTCTTTCAATTTTATTCATAATGTGTCTTGCATGTTGCCTATGCTCAGCCTATAGAAAGAGATTATGGACTGCTTTTATCAATCATTGCATAAAGAATTAAGTATACAAGTTTAATTACAAGATACCGAACTTGAACGTCAATAAAAACAAAAATACAAACATAGAAATAAGAATCTTAAAACCATATTATAAAACATAATTCATAAAACTAGATTATAAGACATAATTCATAAAACCAAATTGTAAAACGTAAACCATATAACACCTAATTATGAAACCAGATTATAAAACCAGATTATAAAACTAGATTATAAAACAGAGTATAAAACCAGATTAAACTAACAATAACAAAGTTTCAGACTTAATAGTCAAACCATTTGTTTGTTAGAAATAATTGCAACATTTCGTACATCATGAAGGTCAAGATTCACAACCATAAGTCTAATGAACCACTCCCAATTGCTGTCATTCTCAATCTCGACTACAGCCTACGCTATGGGCACTATTCTGTTATCATCACCCCTTCATATGGCAGCTAGTAGTTGACCTTTAATGTCCCACTTGAGAAATGCTCCATCCAAACCTATAATTGGCCTACATGTACCTTTCCAAGCTTGCCGTTGTGAATCAAAACAAATAAAGAGACGTAGAAACCTTTGTTTGCTTCCTACTGTAGGTACTAGAATTGTCTCAATTTCAAACACAGAATTTCTGTTTGATTGCAACATTTCTGCTTGATAGTCCCAGATTCTGTCAATATGTGCCTCATGACCTGCTCTCCTTTCTCTTACAAGTCTTGCCTTCACTTTTGCACATTGATCTTTGATGACACGAAATCCGTAATCACGAAGGATTTCAAATACCATTTCCTGCTTTCTAATCTTCAGATTCTTCCTCAACCTCTCTTCATATAGCCAAGTTATTGTCTTTTGCTTCAACAGTGTGGTGTAACATGTCTTCGTGCAAGTATGCTCATTAACAAATACTTTAATCTGCATTTTTCGTAGCCTTCTCTAGTAAGAGTAGTACAATCTCCACGGACAACGCTCATCAGAACATTTGACTCCTACTCTATCAAACTCGGATTTATACAACTTGATGTCAAAATGAGACTTCAACGAGTACCTTAGTATCGCAATTTCGACATCATCTTTTGTATTGAATGTCTTTCCTAACCGTAGATACACACCTTATTCCTCTATTTCATTCCGCTCGCCAATGTAATTTACATCTTCTTCCTCTTCTTCGGATGACAAAGGGTCTGGAATCTTGTCTTCATTCGAGAGCTCGTCTCCACTATCATCTCCACCGCTACCACCTTGAGCTTCATCTTCTCTCCCAGCTTCTACAAACTCATACTCGAAATCATCACATTCTTCTTCATCAACACCTAAACGATCTCCATCTTCTTCAAGAAACGCCTCCTCAACTCTATCTTCTTCAACATCATCACCTTCACACTCTTATTCTGTTTCAAATTCACTCATGTGAGTTGATTCATTAACACGCTCAATCTGTCTTTGCTTCTCATTCTCGCGTCTCTGCAACTCATTCTCGCGTATGTGCAACTCATATTTGTTCTGGGAAGTAGACGACGACGGCGAAGGAGAACGATACGGCGGTGACATGTGACGAGTTTGGGTTTCCGCCGTGGCATCTTAGTTTTGTCTAGATTATAGCAGACGGCGAATGGAGAAGAAAAACTCATGGTACCTAATATGATTTTAAGGTTTCGAATTGGGGATTTTTTGTTTTTAAAGTTTAATGAAACGATGAGTTTTAATATTTTGTATATTTAATTTGGCGAAAAAAATTTAATGAAACGGTGAGTTTTGACTAACTGAGAAGCTTGATGGGTCTTAAACATTGTTTATTATTTCGGTTAAACAAATTAATGGCATGTTTAATTTGCCTAGTCAACGCAAAGTTAAGGGTTTTTTATAAGTCAACGAACAATTGAAGGTTTAATCAACTACATTCAAACTTCAATGTTTAATCAACGTTTTTTGGTACTTGCAATGTTTAAATGACATTTTCCCATATTTTTTCAGTTACATGCGATAATTTTCATCTAAGTTAAAATACTTAGACGTTATTTATAGGCTAAAACCCACATTTTTTTCTAAAGGGTTGTCATTAAATAAAAGAGAGATACATAGTTTTGAATACAAAGCAAACTTTCAATGAAACCCAAAGTAGGATTATACACGCGTTATAACGCGGGATTTGACTATATTTTTTTAAACTGTCTTCATTTAAATTGTTAGACCTGTGTTTATATTTTAGAATATTGTTTTCTAGACATTGTTTTAAACACCCAAAACTGGAACCGAAATCAATTCAAATTAGAGAAACCAAACCGACAAAATACCCAAATGGGTCCTAAATAGTGTTAAAAAATACGCTATACGCTAATCGTACGGAAAGTCATCATATAGTGTATAACTGTATATACAGCCATTTTTGCGGGGACTATACGGCGAATATTAATTTTAATAAAATAATAATAATTCATAATATGTACTATGAAAAATTAAAAAGAAATACAAACTAAAAATTCCAAATCTAAAAAAGAAAATAATGAAAATATTAACTCTCATGTAACTTATAAAAGTCTTTAAAATGCAATGTCATATAATTTAATAATACAAAATTTAACTCTCAAACTCGTATTATTCTACTCCATATAGATACACATGATCATCATCTGACTCAAACTCAAAATTAGGAATTTCTGCTTCATCATCGGATACAAAGTCATCTTCATGTAACTCTCTTACTAAACTCGAAAATTTTTTATTATTATTTTAAGGTTAATTTACATAACAACATAGTTTTATTAAGAAGTTTTTTTCTATTAAAAAAATATGGAAACTGTATATACCATACAGTATATACATTGTATATACGGCTATATTGTTTTCCACCGTATAACTATACTGTATAATATAAATATAGTACAGTTCCTCATTGTACAACGTATATACAGCATATATACGGCCTATACGACCATATTTTAACACTGGTCCTAAATCTATGTACCGGAAACACAAATTAAAAGAACCAAACCCAGAAAAATATCCAAATGGATCATAAATCTATATACCCAAAAAACCGAATCTAAAACTGAATTGGAACCCAATCTAAGACTAAAATATCGAATTAGAAGAACTGAACCCGACTAAATACCATAAATAGGTCCTAAATTTATGTACCCAGAAAACTGAATCCAAACTTAAACTGGAACCGAATCAATAACCAAATTTGTACCCGATATATTTTTATTAATATAAATTTTTTTTTTGAATTTTTATATAAAAGTTTATAACCAAACCGACTTTAAACCTATTTTTAAGGGTTATTAGAAACCATTTATTAATTTTATGATAAAATTTATAACACTACCATGAAAAATCTCTACTTTTAATATATAAGATTTGATAATCTAATTGAATCTAAAAAGGCCCATGTCCATTAAAACCCAGTAGCGTGAGATGCTTTAATCATGTGCAAACGGTGAAGCGTTTGTCAAGTCCGATGAAACCAAGGAGAACCACAATTGCATGATGGAGCTTGCAGAGGAATTGTTTACAATCGATGAGCTGAGGATCTATTTTTGGCAATCTGCTGAATTTCCAGAGCAAGACTTGAGACAGGTTGACTTGTTTGACGATGAAGGCGAGAATTTCTCTCTTTCCACAATCCATATAAGGTTGCTTACCAAAGTAAGTATCTATTTTTCCTATTCCTAGTGCAGTTAATCAGAAATTGAAGTTGATTGTCCTAGTTATTTGACCAGCCAGTGAGATTGAAGGAGGAAGAGAGGTTTGTCCACAAATCCTGAGAATAGTCACACTCTAAAAAAAGATGGTTTTTGTTTTCCATTGAGCGACTGCATAATAGACAGGAGGTGTCTGTTTGTAATCCCTAGGAGGCTAATCGATCCCTAGTAGGGCAACGATTGTGAGGGACAAGCCAAGTAAGTGCACAGTGCTTTGGTAAATCCTTCTTTATCCAATCAATTTTGCTCCATGAGACAAGTTGAGTAGTTCCCATAAGTTGTGAATAGATTTGGCTTGCAGAGAATTTAGTGGTTTCTTTGCCTTCTACTTCCCATATTCTTTTATCTTGATTCTCAGATAGTTGAATAGTAGTGAGGCTAATATGGAGTTGTTGAATTTTTTCTGACCTTGCAAGTTGTAGTATCCAGGAACCATTTTGCCAAAGTGAAGCAAGAGTTTATTTGAGCAGAATTCTTGCCAGTCGAGGGCCATGAGCACCAATGTAGTTGAGTAGGGTGCCAAGATGAGACCACGGATCTTCCCATAATTTAATATGCTGACCATTCCCAAGTGTGAATTTTATCCATCGTGATGCTGCTGTAGTTCAGAATTTTATCCAAGCATTCCATAGGCAGAGATTTTTGAGACCAAGACCACCTTCTAATTTTGGTTTTACAACAGTACCCCACGCTAATTTTGCTGAGTACTTGTCTTCGAGGTTTCCTTTACAAAGAAAAGACCTGCAGAGTGAATTTATTTGCTTAATACACTTCTTAGGCAATATGAAGGCGCTACATGAAAAGTTAGTAAATCCTGCAATAACAGAGTTAAGCAGTTGAATCCGACCAGCAAAAGACAGGTACTTTGACGACCATGGTCCCATCTTGGTTTTGATTTTCTGCAGAAGAGGGTCACAGTCCAGTAACGTAAGCTTCTTAGGAGAAAGAGGAAGTCCAAGATATTTAATAGGAAGGTGTCCTTTTGAAAACCCCGATAATGATTTAATTTCCCTCTGAGTTTCAGGAGAGAGTGCAGCTCGGAAGTAGCTGGTTTTCTATGGACTAATTGCCAATCCCGATAGCTCCTTGAACTCATTCAAGATTAAAAGAATATGAGCAATTGAGGCTGGAGAACCATCTGTAAATAAAAGTAAATCATCAGCAAAATAAAGATGGGTTAGTTTTGAGCTCCAAAAATGAGGATGGTATCCGATTAGACCCTCTTCAGCAGTGTTATTGAGCTTGTGAGATATATAATTCATGGCAAGACCGAATAGGTAGGGTGACAGAGGGTCACCTTGTCGCAGCCCACGCGAACCTCGGAAGAATCCGTGTAAGTTACCATTAATTCCCACCGAATACCTAGTTGTTGGTACACACTATTTGACCCATTGGATAAAACAATTTGGCAGATGAGAATGTTGCATGCATTGGAGAAGGAAGTCCCATTGAAGGGAGTCAAAAGCTTTAGCAATGTCAATCTTGATAGTAGGAGACAATTTTAAAGAAGTAATCGGCCTTTAATGAAAGCGGACTGATTGGGAAGAATTAACTTGTGCATGACTAGCTAGAATCTAGCAACAATGAGTTTGGAGATGAATTTATACAACATATTATAGTAGGAGATCGACCTATAATCCTTGATGATTGTTGCTGCAGGGAATTTTGGGGTCACGGTAAGAATGGTGGAGTTGATAGGAGACGACATGTGAAGGCGGAGGAAGAACTTGCGGACAACAGAGAGCACTTTAGGACCTAAAGATTGACCATGTATTGGAATAAAACTTTGAAGTTAAGTCATCTGGCCCGAGACTTTTTTTGGGATTAAGCCTGAATAGCATCATAGTTATCTCATGTGGAGTTGGTTGTGTTGCCATTAGCTGCTGTTATGCAGGGGAGCACCAGTACTTTTTTTGGGACTTGAGGAGCAACTTGTGGCTCGAGGATCTGCTGGAAGTGAGCAACAACCAGTAGCCCAATATCTTCAGGGGAAGTTGCAATTAATCCAGCGACGTTCTCAAGCGAGAGATGGCATTAGAAGTTGTACGTGTTTGAGTGACCCGATGGAAGAAAGAGTTGTTAAGGTCACCTAATGCCAGCCAATTAATCCTCGGCTTTTGCTTCAGGTTCGCTTCTTTAATATCCTTTAGGTGAGTGAATTTTTCATGGCATCAGTTTTCTTCCTTGAAGGTGGTTTGTATTGGCTGCATAAATGAATTTACATGCGCAAGTTTCAACAAACTGTTAGCCTCACTAACACTCTTTTGAATGTTTATGTAATATTTTGTTGAACGTTTTCAACTCTCTCTTAATCTCCTTTTGCTTTAGACTCAGAATACTAAGCGTAGAAGCCTCAATTTTGTTTTTGTCTAGGATGCCTTAACTGTTGGGAGAAAGTCTGAGTTAGGTAGTTAAAGAATTTAAGGGTTTGGTTCCGGACTTGGGAGGTGAAAAAGATAGGGAAATGATTCATAGGGAGTGGTCGGAGAAATTAGGGGCCAGGAAGGATGCAGAGCTGTTTGGGAAGAAGCTCAACCAAATCTCATTTATGAGTGCTGTATCCAGTTTCTTTGCAATAGGATTATCTGACTGTTTATTTGACCATGTGAAACAGGGGCCGTGATAATATAGATCATGCACTTCAATTTGGTCAAGGCAAGTTCTGAAATCCTGCATCTGTGGAGATATACGCTGACATGTAGTGGAAGAATACTCTGCAGGAAGAGGGATTTCATTGAAGTCACCACCTATTAGCCAGACTGGAGTTTAGGTTGAGGCTTGAATAACATCAGTATAGGTGTGTGCAAAGAGACACCCTTTCCTCCCTTGTATTGTGAGCATAAACGATGCACTACAAGAAAAGGTAGCTAAATCCGAGTCCGACGGAATTTGCTTCCGTCGGAAAATCAGAAAACATTTCGACGGAAACAAATTCCGTCGGAAATGTCTAGGTGATTACCGACGAAAACCGACGGATATT
>OVAX01003252.1:7409-21268 GCA_900406405.1 Lepidium africanum
ATTAATTTTAGCAAGTCTTCTGTTTTGTTTGGTCATAGTGTTGATTCTTTGACGAGATCAATGGTACAAGACTCTCTAGGTATTCATTTGGTGGGAGGAATGGATACTTATTTGGGTATCCCTGAGGGTTTAGAGGGTTCTAAAACGAAGGTTTTGGGTTATATTCATGAACGTATCAAAGATAGAATCCAATCTTGGTCATCAAAATTTTTGTCAAAGGGTGGTAAAGAGGTCCTTATTAAATCTGTTCTCTTTGCCCTGCCGGAATATGTAATGTCTTGCTTTTGTCTGCCAAAGAGTTTATGCCAATGTTACCTCTGCTATAGCTGACTTCTGGTGGAGGAAATCTCCCTCTTCTGCTGGAATTCACTGGGTAAAATGGGAAAAGCTTTGTCGGGGTAAAAATGAAGGCGGTATGGGTTTCCGTCAATTGGAAGATTTTAACTCTGCCCTTTTAGCTAAACAGTTATGGCGTCTTATCAATTTTTTGAATTCGTTGTTCTCTAGAGAGTTTAGAGGTTGTTACTTTTGGAATTTTAATCCGTTGGTTCCTCGCAACTCGTCCTCTCCTTCCTATGGTTGGAGAAGTATTATATCGACTCGTGCTTTGGTTTCTAAAGGTCTTATTATGCATGTGGAAGATCGTTCTTCCATCTCAGTTTGGAGAGATCCATGGATTCCAGACTTCTCTCCTCGGCCAGCCTCGGGTCCTGCTTCAGTTGTTTACCCATATCTTACTGTCGACCAACTGCTCGACCCTATCTCCAGGAAATGGCGTGTTCCTTTGGTTAGGCAGTTCTTATCTCCTTCGGATGCTAGGTTGGTCCTTGGTATTCCTCTCTCCCGTTTTCCTCGATTAGACAAGTTAGGTTGGCACTTTACTAAGTTTGGTCGGTACACAGTCAAGTCGGGATATTGGACAATACAAAATGTCCCTAGCCATAATTCTATTTCTATTGGCCCAAATATAAACGCTCTTTTGAATAATGTTTGGAAAATTCAGTGTCTGCCGAAGATTCGACACTTTATGTGGCAAGTACTCTCAGGATATGTTCATGTTGGTCCTATTTTAGCTATGAGAGGTATTAATTGTGATGTTTCTTGTTCTCGCTGTGGAGATCCTTCTGAGTCCATCAATCATGTTCTCTTTCAATGTCCTCTGGCTGTACAAGCATGGGCTTGTTCTTCTATCCCTTCGGGCTTCCGAGACTTCCCTGGTTCGACTATTTTGCCTAATGTGGACTTTTTGTTTTGGCGCATTCCTCGTGATCTGGACTCTTCTTCTTTTCCTTGGGTATTGTGGTACATTTGGAAGGCGAGAAATAATAAACTTTTCTCAAATGTCGACAAGGATCCTAGAGATTTAGTTCGTCACGCTGAGGAGGAAGCGGCTGCATGGTTTGCCATGCAACGTAGCTCTTCTTCTGTGGTTTGTACGGATCAGTAGGGATCTTCACAGTTGGGGGTTCAAGAGGTTCTCAAAAGGCCTTTGATTCGTCATCCTGGATTTACTGGTCATCGATGTTTTGTTAATGCTTCTTGGAAGGATGATGAACTTCACTTGGGTTTGGGGTGGTTTTGCTTCTCGGACAATCATAGCAATGCTAATTTTGGCGCTCGTGGTGTCTATCGTTGCCTCTCCTCTCTTCATGCTGAGTTCGAAGCGCTTATTTGGGCTATGTCGTCTGTTCTCTCTCTAGGCCTCTCAGACATCGACTTTGTGGTGGACTGCTCAGACGTCCTCCAGATGGTGGAGGATCCAGGGGGTGGCCAGCTTTTTCTTCTCTTCTTGAAGACTTCCTCCGGCTCCGCAGCTCTTTTTCTTCTTTCTCTCTCTCTTATTCCTCGTGTTTTGAACCCCAAAACTGCTGATTTTCTTGTCCGTGGCATTAGGGGCTTGCTCGAAATTAGTCTTTTTTTGATTTTGTACCACAGCATTGGTTATCTCATTTAATAAATTAAGTTAAGTTGGTAAAAAAAATTTTATTGCATTTTTTTTTTTGCAAANGCTGCTGATTTTCTTGTCCGTGGCATTAGGAGGCTTGCTCGAAATTAGGCTTTTTTGGATTTTGTACCACAGCATTGGTTACCTCATTTAATAAATTAAGTTAAGTTGGTAAAAAAAATTTTATTGCATTTTTTTTTTTGCAAAACACAAAGATTTTTTCCATTTTCACGATTGGACAAGCTTTATTTTTGTTTGTTTGTTTTCTTCTTCTTTCTTTTTTTTTGGGTCTAAAATTGTTCTTCTTTCCTTTTTTACTTATTTTTCTTACTTCTTTCCTTTTTTACTTATTTTTCTTACTTCTTTCCTTTTTTACTTATTTTTCTTACTTCTTTCCTTTTTTACTTATTTTTCTTACTTCTTCTGATTTCTCGTTTGAATTTTTGAGTTTTTTTGCCTCTTTGGTCATATAATATTTTGAATTATTGTGCGAAAGTGCATTTGTTGTTGATTTGGACGAATGAACAGTATTCATGGGTAAATAAGAAAATACCGTAATTTTGTAACTATTCATTATACGGAAATTTGCAGCTCACGAATTCAAGCAACATCTCTTCGATATTTATTGCTTAATACAAAATTCTGGATCAAAATAAGAAGTATTGTTTTCTTATCAAAAAAATAAGTATTAAAAAAGTGGCCTATACAGGGATCGAACCTGTGACCTTCGCGTTATTAGCACGACGCTCTAACCAACTGAGCTAATAGGCCTTTGTTAATGTCTGCAACTATATTTCATTTTGACTAAAAGAGATGTAAGCCTTTGACATACACAANGAGATGTTAGCCTTTGACATACACAAAATTTCTTTTGCAAAAACATTTTCTATATAAACTATATGATGTTCTACATATATGTTTTTGTAAACAATCAACATATATTTGTAGTTATTTTAATTTATTTATAATATTTATATGTGATATTGACTTTTTTTTTCATGATTTGATTTATATATGTAAATTTATTAATATTATATATATTTGATTTATCAAAAATTAATTTATATTGATAATAATTATTGTGCACAAATGATACTTTTTGAACTCTATTGATTTAAGTATTAAAGCATTAAAATTTTTATATATAAATTTTTTTAAGTCATACAAATTTTTAGACCTATGTTTATTTACGTCCTTAGACATGTATTCATTTTATATATTAGACCCCCGTTTATTTAAGTTTCTATACCCGCGTTTATATATGATTTTATATCTGCATTCATTTAGGGTTTTAAACCCGTATTCATTTATCATCATCATTATATATTATCAATTATAGCTACATAATATATCTATTTGTATTATCATTTTATTTATAAATACATATTATATTATTATATGAGGTCATTTCAGAAAATTTTCTTTTTGATTTTTCATATTATATGGATTATTTTTAATTTTAGAATTTATATTTATTTTAAAGTTATAATAAGTGGATTTAATAAATTTATAACTTATTTTATTTTAACATATTCATATTCTTAATAGATTAATAATATTTTTTGTAATCTAACGAATTAGGGATATGATTTATAATTTTATTGGGATATGATTTATAATTTTATTGGAATATGAAAATTAGAAAATAACTAATGATATTCAAGAAATAATTCACATATATATTTTATAAAAACCGTAAATGAATTTTTATACATACTAGAATACAAAATAAAAACTACGATTATTTGAAGAAATCTCCTTATAAATCTTATAAATCAAATAATTATTTTACATGAATTGTCAAAGTCAATAAGATTTCTTAGGTATTCTGGACTATATCATCAGTCCGAAAATATTCTGTTAATTTATTTTGTTAAATAAATAGTAATTTTAGTTATTATTTATTTAATGTGATTGAAGATTATCTCAAATATGCATTTTTTTAATTTTATTATAACTAAAAAATAATCATGTGATTAAAATTTAATTTTATCATAATGTTTTCTTAGTAACAAATATATTACAATACTTAGTAGACCAAAACGAATAAATATAACACGGTGTTTAAGTTAATGCTACACTTTTATTATATAAAATATTATATCTTAAGTAAGGATATAAGAAATTGTGTATTCATATATTATAGTTAAACTGAACTGATAATATTATACAGATAATAATAATAATATCAGTTAACTAATCTTATTAGAAGATAATTTTTATTGCTATAAAATATATAAATAAATTAAAAATACAATTTTATTATATAAAAGATATTTTTGTATTTTATTTAAAATATTTTATTATTATAATGTCTTCCTAATAACAAAAATTTCTAGATAAAAATGGACTAACATAACAACACAAATTAATGCTACTTTTTTTTATTATATAAGAGATTTTGGTACATATTAAAAAATGAACTAATTGAATAAATGATATATTAATTAGAATTATATAATATAAAAGAAATATATATATATATATATATGTTTACCTCTAAATACTTTTATTTTGCAAAATTGCAAAATAATTATGGTTTGGAAAGCCAATCCATTCTTTGTTTTTCTTCAATAATTTTAGTATGTTTTCTCCACACAAGTTACCATAAGATCTCTATAAACATAAAATAAATATTTTGTATCATTAAATATTTTAAAAATAATAAAACTTATAAACAAATTTTTAAAAAATATAAGATAACTTACTCAGCATTCCGAAGGGTAATAGTAAGTCGTTTTGTTGGTTTTCTATTCACTTCAGAAATTTCTATATAGCTAACACGAATCAATTGTTTGATGAAATCTATTAAGAAAATCTCGAAAAATAACAATTACAATCAAAATTTATATAAAAAGTATTTTTTTAAAAATATTTTATTACCTATAAGATAAATATCTTTAAGACGCCCATCGAGTAATTTACGGTTTCAACAAATTTTAATCCAAAAACCAAATTTGGTAGAGGATCAGTCGACTTAATTGTGGTTGTATACATAACAGAGACTTTGAAGTTATGAGTAAAAGTATGGTAAGTTTCAGTAGTAGGTGAAACTTGTAGGTTTGTAATGATTTTAGTACTTCCTTGTTTAAGAAGTTTCCTGAATTTATAAACCAATATTTTTTTCACATTACAGTGAATTTTATCACCCTAAAAGATATATAAATTAATTAGAAAGTATTCTTAATCAATATAAAAATATTCAAATAAACATATTAATAACAACATACCTTAGAATCACAAAAAACCATATCAATGGTTTGACCATGTTCTTTGGTGTATACCTTCCAGAGTTTTAAAACCTTCCAGAGTTTTAATCCTCCAAGATTCTTTGCAGGGTTTCAAAGAAAAAAGGGTGCTAAAATATTAAGAGAAAAAAATAGAATTCGCTGGTGTTGTAAAATAAGTCTCGGGTAACTTTTTAATGTTGATTTTGATTAATATTCTATTAAAATTAGGAATATGTTTTGCTTGATTTTTTCTAAATTAAAGGTATTAGGATTAAGAATATCTCAATACAATATCTTTTGATTTTTTTCTAATGTGTTGACAAATAATATTAATGTTTTAATCTTTATTTATTAAGATCAAAACAAACTAATTAGTTAAATATCTATTAGGATTAGGAATATGTTTTGTTTAATTTTTTCTAAATTAAAGGTATTAGGATTAAGAATATCTCAATACAATATCTTTTGATTTTTTCTAATGTGTTGACAAATAATATTAATGTTTTAATCTTTATTTATTAAGATCAAAACAAACTAATTAGTTAAATATTCATTCCAAAATAAACGAAAAATATTGAACCACTTTAAATAATCGAATCTATTAAAGTTTTAATCATAAGTGAATTAATCTGTATTTCTTCAAATCAAATCTTAATTGGTTAAAGATTATTTTTTAAACCTACGAAAATCAAATTTTGATTGGTTAAAGATTTCTTTTTAAACCTACAAAAATCAAATATTAATTGGTTAAATATTCTTCTTTTAACAAAAAAATTCAAATCTTAATTGGTTAGAGATTCCTTCTTAAACTAATGAAAATCAAATCTTAATTGGTTAAAGTTTCCTTTATTTTTTTGCGCCGTTCAGCAAAAATAATAAACCCTGAAAAATGGGTAAAGATTGAATNTTCTTTTAACAAAAAAATTCAAATCTTAATTGGTTAGAGATTCCTTCTTAAACTAATGAAAATCAAATCTTAATTGGTTAAAGTTTTCTTTATTTTTTTGCGCCGTTCAGCAAAAATAATAAACCCTGAAAAATGGGTAAAGATTGAATTCATACAACAAGTATAAAAAAACAGAGCCTTCCAAACATTAAGAAGGATAAAGGAACCATAAACTAGAATGATCAAATACTTCGATCTCCATATATGAAAGAACGCAACCAAAGAGGACTGCCTGCTGCTACATACGAATTGTAGTGATCGTCCTTTGTAACACTCCGTGCTATCTTCCGTGCTACACAATTAGCTGGACTTGAAGTGAGTGAACTACACATCTTCGAAACTTGAGTCTTACTTTTTCCACTCTTTGGAGAAATGCTCGATACTTCGGCTAGTGCTGAGGATTGTTTACAGCCTTGACCACATTGTGATTCTCACAGCAAACATACGTCAACCTGGTGCAGCTCAACTAGGCTTTGTAGTGCCCAGACCAAAGTCTGAAATGCTGCGTAGTTGATATTCAAGGCAGATAAGCCTGCATCACGAGCGTGGAGTAGAACAGAGCCTTCGTGATTGCTCAGAACCCAGACTTGACCTTGGTGAGGGAGCATCTTGTACCACGAGGTACCAAGATTGCATTTCAATTTGCAAAAGGAAGGTCTCATCCAAGAGGCTGATGGCAGATGTGATCTGTGATGGGAAAAAGATGTAGCATTGCCTGCGTCATTGGAGGTTTTCCAAGCACTTGCTTCCTCTAAAGCCCTTACTAAGAGAATGTCACTGTTTTGGTGAGATTGAGTGAATATATATGCATTCCTCTGCTTCCAAACATTCCATATAATCCATGACAAAGCTGTAACCCATAACTCTCCATCATTGTTCTTATCAATCAAATCGATTAGGACACCAATGTAGGACAGTAACGATTTGTCATCATTCAGTTCAAACGCAAAAGGAACAGAGATTATCTTGTCCACTTTTGTGGATGAGAAAACTTCTCAGAGCTTATCCACATCCCAAACTCCTAATGGTAAAATGAGTTCTGCAACCATAAGATAATCATCGTGTGGACCTTGATGTAACGGGGCTCTAGGACCATCATCAAATATCCATTTATCAGACCACACTTTGGTTTGCCTACCATTACCAATCGATTTCATCAAACCCTTCTCTAGTAATTCTCTGCCAAAGAGGATGCCCCTCCATGTATAGGACGGCCTGCTTCCTGGGACTGCGTCAAGAAAATCCTTTCTCGCATAATACCTACTTTTAAACACCTGAGCTACCAATGATAGAGGGTCAAACATAAGTCTCCATGCTTGTTTAGCGAGAAGGGCTTCATTAAATTCATGTAAATCTCTAAAGCCAAGCCCACCTTCTTGCTTTGATTTACACGTTCTTTCCCAAGACACCCAATGCATCTTTTTCTTCTCTTCGATGTTGTTCAACCAAAAGCCAGACATTACACTTGTTAGCTTCTTGCATTGTGTTTTAGTAATCTTGAAACAAGACATGGCATAAACCAGGAGGGCCGCTGCTACCGATTTTAAGAGGAGTTCCTTGCCACCCAAGGAAAATGTCTTCGCAAACCATCCACTCATCCTGTATTTCAGTCTATCCGTAATGAAACTTAGCAGTTCCCGTTTTGATCCACTTAAACACTCCGACAATCCTAAGTATTACCGGTACCACATTCTTGCGAAATATCCAGCAGTTCTCTCAGAATTCGTCTCATATACGGATCAATGTCATCTACGAAAGTGATAGAAGACTTCTGAAAATTTATTTCTTGTCCTGAAGTCACACCATATAAAGTGAGACAACGAAGAATTTCCAAGCGTTCTCCAAGAGTAGCACGGCAAAAGAACAAGCTATCATCAGCAAAAAGTAATTGCTGTATAGAGGGACTATCTCTGGCCAGTTTAATCCCCGTGATCTTACCCTCATCTTCTGCTCGTTTCATGAAATGTATCAGTGCTTCTGCACATAAGATAAAGAGGAAAGGCGAGAGAGGATCACCTTGTCTCAAGTCTCTCTCCAGTTAATAAAACCATGTACTCATCCATTTAGGATGACCGAATAAGATACTGATCTTATGCACTCCATCAACCATCGGATCCATAACTCTGAGAAACCCATCTTAACGAAAAGTTCCTCAAGAAAATTCCATTCGACTCTATCGTATGCTTTAGACATGTTTGTCTTTATTGCCATGAAGCCTCCTTTACATTTCTTATTTGTTTTTAGAGAGTGAACCATCTTATGAGCAACTAAGATGTTGTCGGAGATCAATTTCCCAGCCACAAAGGATCCTTGTGTATCCGACACCAGCAGTGGAAGCCACTTCTTTAGCCGATCGCTCAAAACTCTCGAAACTACCTTGTAAGCCACAGAGCAAAGACTTATGGGACGTAAGTCTGTCATCCTTGATGGGTTAGGGATCTTAGGAATCGGATAAAGCTGCGTATAGTTCCAATCCGTGAGGTAGAGAGCAAGTTGTGAAGAAGCCTTTAACCTCCGCCGTTACTTGTTTACCCACCTTATCCCAGAAAGTTTGAAAAAATAGGTCTGTCATCCCATCAGCTCCAGGTGTTTTGTTGCACTTAATCCCAAAAGCGACGGACTTAATTTTCTTTTCTGTTGCCTCCCGGGTGAGATCCATATTCATATCAGCAATCACTGTTGGTTTCATGCCAGAGAGAAGAACTGTAGCATGACCAAGATTGGTTGATGTAAAGAGAGATCGGAAGTATTCAACCGCAATGTGACCTTTACTCCTTCAGAAATATGTTCTACGCCTTGATGATTCAGAAGGGAGGGGATAGTATTATGAGCCCTTCTCTTTCGAACACTTGCATGGAAGAATTTGGTATTCATATTACCTTCTTTGAGCCATGACTCTTTACTTTTTTGTTTCCAATATACTTCTTCTTCTATGTAGACTTGACTCAATTGCATCTTCAAAGTAAACATGAGGTTACCATTTATATAAAGTTTAGATCCTTCTGACTTAATCCTCTTCTTAAGTGTAACGATCATGCGATTGGAGTTGCTATAAATTCTCTACGACATACCGCAATATTGTCAAGAAGGGAGTTAGAACCAGAAGTAAGTTCAGAAGACCAAATCTTTAATATAACCTCTTGAATCCCATGCTTCTTAACCCAACGTCTATCAAACATAAATCGTCTGTAGTGTATACTAGAGTCAGATGCAAACCGAATCAACAATGACCGATGATCATAACCAATACGATCAAGATATTCTCCATTCGATGAAGGTTAAAACTGTCGCCAAGCTACATTACCAAGCACTCTGTCCAAGCGACACTGCACATGATGGCCGTTTCGATTTCCAGCCCATGAAAAAAATATTACCAGAGCAAGCAATATCAGCTAGATTGCAATCCGACAACAGACTTCTTAAAGCAAGAAAAGAAGCTTCTGGTCTAGGAGGGCCACCTAGCTTTTCAGAATTATCGTGTAATTCATCAAGGTCCCCAATCACTAGCAAAGTCTCGTCTCTAAAGCTTCCTATGGTAATAAATATATTCCACACACCTTGTCTTAATCTTTTCATAGGTTCTCCATACACAAAAGAGATGTAGAAAGTCATTGAACCCAAAACAATTCTTGTTTCGATAATATTCTTGTTACATTGAAACTTGATACGAATTTTTCCACATGAGTGCCAAACCTCCACTAGCACCCTCCGTGTCTACAATATAAATATGGTTATATTCCAACATACTTTGAAAATTTGAAACCACACTATTGGAGTTTTTAGTCTCCATCAGTAACATGAAGTCTGGGAAGTAAGTACGTCTTAACTCCCGAAGTATTTGGATTGTCAAGTTGTTCCCGAGGCCTTGACAACTCCAGCTCACAATACTTATTGCATCGTCGGCGGTTCCTCCTCTGGAATTACCGTTACATTAATGTGCTTGGCGTCTTTGACTCTTCCTTCTTCCTCCTCATTTTATTTTGTTTTCCGTTTTGGTGTCTTATCTTTATCCTTGTATACCAGAACAATTTTCTTTCTTGCTTGTTGTCTTTTCCACTTGCTAGGTCTCTTACGGAAGTGTGATGCAGAAGAGTTGATCCCGGAAGAGGAGGCTCCATAGGAACCAGCTCTAAAAGCCGTCGAATTACTCGCTTTCCACTCAAGTAACAGTGCCCGTCTCTCATTAGCATCATGACGTGTATGTGATGGGAGTGCTAGAGATTTAGTTGAGTCCGCTAGCAATTTATCCTTAGCATTCACCTTGGGGTTTTGGTCTGTAAAGTAAAAAACCAGACCTTTACATTTGTCCAAGTCAGTTGTGATAGATGGTGGTTTGTAAATGTGGATCTTGTTCTAAGTGCCAGGCATGTCGTCTCAATCTATCCCTCCTGACAGCACGTTCTTCTCCTTCAGCCGATGCGACATAGTTTCTCATGATATGGACTTCATTAGCAATCCTTAGTCGACCCGAAACCTCATCAATTCCAACGTCACTTTCTGTCAAAACTCTAAACAGAGGATCACCTTCTTTGAGGAAGCGTTCAGGTTGCTTCCTCACCTCAACACTGTTCACCGTAGCACGCAAGTGCCGCTTCGAAAGAGTGGTAGGACAACGAGTATTGTCATGAGATAAGCCCTGATAAATGAAACATCGTTTGCAAATTCTTTCATATTCGAACTTGATGTTCACCAACTCACCAGTTTCCAATTCAAACTCACGAGTGTTTTTGAGTGGCTTTGTCATATCAAAGGGCACTTCGATTACCCTACCAACATGACCTGCAATTTCTTTGAGGACCGCCAAATTATACCAATCCACAGGCAGATTACGTATTCTAATCCAAATTAGTAAGAATCGCATGTAATCCTTAGGTGGCTTCTCCACCCATCTCTCGAGCACCATGCTCCAATCATTATAGGTCCAAGCACTAGCCTCCAAAACATCTTGCAAATCGGATTCATTGTCAAAGATGAACTGAAATCTCTCATATGAGAGTGCAAAGCCTCTGCAGCAACCAACATATCTCCACATTCGAGGCATATCATGTATAAAACTCGCCATTCTTTGGTTAACTAGGTTGAGCAAACGTCCCATGATACTTTTGCCGTTACGTTCCATTCCACTAATCTTGGGGATGCTCTTCAACTTGATCGGTTTACTGTCGTCAATTGACATCTCTTGTAAGGTTGTCTAGATTGATAGACATCACCTTGTGAAATATGTTTCCAATATAAAACTTGGTGTTAGGGAAGCTCGATTGTATCACATTTACTAGTTTGAATTGGAGAAAAAATGAGTACAAATCCTTTGTAGTAATAAGAATCTTCAAGACACCGTGATAGCTTAATAAACGATTGTAATACACTAACGCGGCGGTTGTTATAGTACAAACAATATTAGGCTTCCATGTGAAAAAATTGCTTGTGTGCAAAGAAAAGGAAAAAAAATAAAGAAAATTCAATCAAATCTAGCGAATTTTGAAAACTTCCCAGAAAAATGCTTTTTTCTATCGAGTTTGAGAGACCCTAATAGAAGAAGAAAGTCCTAAGCTCCATCTTGGAGAAATCTGAAATCTTGTTGACTAATTTTGTCACAAGCAATAAGTTGTTCTATTTTTCATTACTTCATGTAAGTCTTTTCTAACCTTGTCGAAGTTTTTTTTTTAATTGTATGTTTTTATTAAAATCGAATTTACTGTAATTAATACAAATAATTAGTTTTTAAAAAAAATTTAATCTAAACAAAGAGACAAATTAATTAGTTAAAATAAATCGACTAATCAAAACAAATCAAAGAATTTAAAATCTCTATTATATTCATAGATCATTCTTTCATGCCAGAGTTCATAGATCAAACTTTGAGCGAGTGAAGAGTTCTAGTCTGGAGTAGCTGGGAAGCCAAGGCGGGGACACATATAAGACCAAACTGATTAGGAGAAACTACATTCAAAAAAGAGGTGGTTCCTGCTTTCAGATCCAACATCACAGAGTCAATAGGAAGCTGATACATGTACTCCCCAATTCAATAATCTGTCACGAGTAGGATATCTATTTAGAGTGACCAGCCATGTGCAGAATTTATGACGAGGAATACCTCCTGAGAACCAGATTAGCTTAGCCCAAATCACTTTTGGTTTAGAAAGTCTTAGTAAATTATAGATCCCCTTTGTATTGAAATGTTGTTTGTTGTTGTTGTTGTTTGGAGATCATGAGTCATTAGATTGGTTTAAGGTAATAGTAGACATGAAGGACTGCAGTAGGGCCATTTCTCCGATCTGGCAAGAGGCGAAACCCAATGGGTTCCATCCAATAGATGTGATAATGTGGCTTGAGGGTTAATACCAACTCTGCCCATCTAGATGGCTCTTTACATGTTCGTTACCTTGGTCTCCCTCTATTCACAAAGAAGCTCTCCTTATCTAACTATTCTCCTCTCTTTTCACGGATCAGAAGCAAAATCACCAACTAGACAACTAGATCCCTCTCATATGTAGGTCGTTTGCAGCATATCAACTCTGTCATCGCTGGTATTACCTCCTTCTGGTGTGGCACCTATATGCTACCTAAAAGTTGTATCATGGAAATAAATAGCATGGTCAGTCGCTTTCTTTGGAAAGGTTCCCTAGAGGGACATCACTCAGCCAAAAAATATCTTGGGAGTCCATCACACTAAACAAAGATGAAGGTGGGCTGGGATTAAGAAATTTGGACGTTTGGAACAGGGCATGCACTTTAAAACTCATTTGGATCTTCAGGCAAAATTCGATTTGGGCGAGCTGGTTTATAACAAAAATCCTTGGTGGCAACCTTTGTAAATTTTGGGTTATCAACACGAAACATAAATTCTTTTGGGACACAAATAGAATCCTAAAATGCAAAGAGCAAGTTTATGATTGGATAAAGCGAGTTGTTGGCAATGGTAGGCAATGCAAGTTCTGGTCAGATATACACAATTTGGAGTTTCGATAAAAAGTATCGATGCGTCTTTACTCTAAACAAAGCTGAATATCAAAAGATAACAGTATTTTTTGGCAACATTGAAAATATGAAAAACTAAGGTTTTCTTTTGTAACCTATTAAGACCGTTTGCTTCAACTAAAATTCTTAGGAGATAATAGACAAATTTGGCCAAGTGTCAAAAACTATATATGTGTCATAAAAAAATGAAAATTTTTGTTTGAGACTAATGCGTTTAATATAATAGATATTATAATGTAATATCACTCGCTATGAGAATTTTTGCTATGCTAGTAACACTACAAAAAAACACTGCTGATTCCGACGACCATTCCCATCGGAAGTTGTCGAAATAATGGTCTTTCTGACGAAAACAGACAAGAAATGATTGTCAGAATAGCGTGGTCGGAAATCAAAATCCCGTCGGAAGCCATCAGACGACACTGACGGAGACCGACGACAACAATCGGACGAAATTCCTTTTGAGTTTTGTCGGACAGAGTCGTAGGATGCCGTCGGGTTGAATCCACAGTATTCTACCGGTTTGTTGCCGTCGGATTCCGTCAGTCATGGACCTGTCGGATACCGTCGATTTTGTGTCCGTCGGATACTGTCAGTTTTATGCTGTCGAATACCATCGGTTTTATGCCTGTCGAATACCGTCGGTGTTGTACCCGTTGGATCTCGTCGGTTTGTAAGGGTTTCCGACGATATTATATATATATATATATATATTTATTTTATTTTTTAATTATATTAATTGTTTTTTAAATTATATTAA
>OVAX01003253.1:0-18095 GCA_900406405.1 Lepidium africanum
ATTGCATACATAAGAGTTGTGATGATTTAATGGAAGTATTCTCGTTTTAAAAGTATAAACAACATTCTTTGAATAAGGTTTATTCTTTGCATACAGGTTTATTCTCAACCCGCGGGCTAGCCCGTTAGCCCGCGGGTTCTGGCGGTGCGGGTTCGGGTTTATTGATAGGAGCCCGCGGTCGATGCGGGGCGGGTTCGGGTTTAGTGACTGGAGCCCGCGGTCTATGCGGGGCGGGTCGGCGCGGGGCGGGTCGGTGCGGGTCCCACCTCTAATCGTCCTCTTATCCAGTCTTATTATATAAACACAAAACCACACATCTAGAACCGGAGTCAATAAGAACAAAAGATCAAATAAAAATGAAAGAACGATCTCATGTTCTCGTCTTGCCTTTCCCAGCACAAGGCCACATAACTCCAATGTCCCAATTCTGCAAACGCTTAGCTTCCAAAGGTCTTAAGATTACTCAAACCCTCTAAACCATACAAAACAGAGCATGATTCAATTACTGTCTTTCCCATCTCCAATGGCTTCCAAGAAGGCGAGGAACGATCAGACGACCTCGATGATTACATGGAAAGAGTAGAAACAAGCATCAAAAACCGCTTACCAAAGTTGATAGAAGACATGAAACTATCAGGAAATCCTCCTAAAGCTCTAGTGTATGACTCCACCATGCCTTGGCTTCTAGATGTAGCTCATGGTTATGGTTTAAGTGGTGCCGTGTTTTTCACGCAACCTTGGGCTGTCTCATCTATTTACTACCATGTTTTCAAGGCCTCGTTCTCTATACCGTCTACAAAGTACAGTCACTCGACGTTAGCATCTTTCCCTTCGTTTCCGATGTTGAATGCGAATGATTTGCCATCTTTCCTCTGTGAATCCTCCTCTTACCCGAATATACTAAACATTGTGATCGATCAGCTCTCAAACATTGATCGAGTTGACATTGTGTTATGCAACACTTTTGATATCTTGGAGGAAAAGTTACTTTATTTGAGCTTCTTATTTAAATCCTGCTAATATATATGAATACATTGTTTTTGATTTATTTTCTTCTTGCTCTGCTTTTAGTTGTTGAAATGGGTCCAAAGCTTGTGGCCAGTTTTGAACATTGGTCCAACGGTTCCATCGATGTGCTTAGACTCAAAGCAACCTAATTCAGTTGTCTATGTATCATTTTGAAGCTTAGTGATTTATAAAGAAGATCAAATGATGGAACTTGCGGCTGGTTTGAAACAGACAGGACATAACTTTTTGTGGGTTGTAAGAGAAACAGAGAAAAACAAGATTCCAGAAAACTATGTAGAGGAAATCGGTGAGAAGGGACTAATTGTAAGTTGGAGTCCACAACTTGATGTTCTAGCTCATAAATCGATTGGTTGTTTCTTAACACATTGTGGATGGAACTCGATGTTGGAAGGATTGAGTTTGGGAGTTCCAATGATTGGTATGCCACATTGGGTTGATCAACCTACAAATGCTAAGTTCATGGAAGATGTGTGGAAAGTTGGAGTTAGAGTTAAGACAGAAGGTGATGGGTTTGTAAGAAGAGAAGATATTGTAAGAACTGTGGGAGAAGTTATGGAGGGAGAGAAAGCAAAAGAGATTCAGAAGAATGCAGAGAAGTGGAAAGTGTTGGCTCGAGAAGCTGTTTCTCGAGGTGGTAGCTCTGATAAGAGCATCAATGAGTTTATTAATATTTTCTCTTGAAGAATTAATTTTGAAATGTTAGAATGTAAATTGTGTTACCTGTGAGGAATTTTGTAAGTAGAATTATGAAATTATAGACGCAAAATTACAATTGCAGTTTTTTTTTTTTTGTGGCGCCTGAAAGCATTTCCACTAATAAGGAAAAGTTACAAAGTACAAGAGTTTGATAAAGAAGAAAATGGAACCTTACCTTACTACAAATAAAGCATAAAGGTTACGATAGCAGTTAGAAAATACAGTCATCTTCCGCAGTCGTCTTCCACAGCGGTTTGTGTGTTCAAAAAATCAGCCTAGACGACCGTCTAGGCGGGGCCTAGGCGCTAGGCGGATCTAAACCGATCCGATTAGGTAAAATCGAATTAATTAGGCGGACAAAGTTGATTTAGACGGTTTTGGCAGAAATTAGGCGGTTTAGGCGGTGATTAGTCGGTTTAGGCGGTTTGTTTTAATTTTATTTTTAAATTTTTTTAGTGTAAATCTTATATAAAACTGAAAATATATATATATATATATATAAATTGTAAATTATGCCTAAATAACATCAAATTAATTATTATAGAGTTTAAAAACAAAATCTTTTACTTAATTTTCTATGATTTTTTCATTTTTATTACATATATAATATACATAAATATTATTTATTTAAAACCGCTTAAACCGTCTAAAATTACCTAAGCCCCTAGGTGAAAGGTCACCACCCGACTAGCGCCTAGCGTTTTTTGAACACTTCGGTCATCTCTAGAGACACTCCCAGCCATTCTTCTCGCGATCGTGTTAGCTTTGCAAGATGTCTTCTCATGTACATCAAAGCAAAACATTGAGAGTACCATAGGTCAATATGGGCCTAAATGCTCTTATAATGGGCCTTAATTGCTCTTCTTATGGGCCTTAATTGTTCTTCTTATGGGCCTTAATTGTTCTTCTTAATGGGCCTATTAGAGAGGTTTCAGGTCCAAAAATGAATCGCCTCGTTCATTGAAAATGACCGTTTGGCATTTCCGTCGCCGTGAAACCCCAAAATTGATCGTCGTCTTCAATCTGCACACCGTGCCCTTCACTTTCAGAGCAAAACTTCGTTTTTTCTCGTTACAATTCGGTATAATTATTGCACGTCGAGACCACCCATCGCCCGCCTTGAGCGGGTCAAATTTTCGGTTCAGAGATTGTAGGGTTTTGCTTTTTCTCGAATAGGACTAATGATTGTGACTCGAATGTAAACTTAATTCGTGGTGAGTTATGGTGTTTGTGATGGAGCGATGAAGAAGCTATCGATTGGACTCTGATGAAGAGAGGTATTATCTCTGGCTTCGGAAATTTTATTCAGTGCTTTTCACTTCAGTCTTTTCGAGATGTTGCTCGTGGACTCAGTTTCTCAACTATTACTGATACAAGACCTTTTCCTGATTATTCTCCAAAGAAAGCTTCAGTAAGAGACACTGAATTGGTACACCAAATCACCAATGTGATTAAGCTGCGTCGTGCTGAGCCTTTGAGGCGGAGTTTAAAGCCTTATGAATGCAAGTTCAAGACTGATCATCTGATTTGGGTTCTGATGAAGATTAAGAGTGATTACAGGTTGGTTCTTGACTTCTTTGATTGGGCTCGATCACGCCGAGACTCCACCCTTGAATCCCTTTGTATTGTCACTCATTTGGCTGTGGCATCAAAGGATATGAAAGTTGCACAATCTCTCGTTAGTAGTTTTTGGGAGAAACCAAAGTTGAATGTTACTGATTCCTTTGTACATTTTTTTGAACTTTTAGTATACACATACAAGGACTGGGGTTCGGATCCTCGGGTATTCGATGTTTTCTTCCAAGTACTAGTTGAATTTGGACTGCTCCGTGAAGCGAGGAAAGTATTTGAGAAGATGTTGAATTATGGACTGGTTCTATCTGTTGATTCTTGCAACGTATACCTTAACCGTCTTTCGAAAGACTGCAATAATACTGCTACAGCAATCATAGTATTCAGGGAATTTCCAGAACTGGGTGTTTGTTGGAATCTTGCTTCTTATAACATCATTATTCATTGTATATGCCAACTTGGGAGAGTAAACGAAGCCCACCATCTACTCCTGCGTATGGAGTTGAAGGACTTCACCCCTGATGTAATTAGTTACAGTACAGTAATAAATGGATATTGTAGATTTGGGGAACTTGAAAAGGTTCGGAAACTCTTTGAAGAAATGAAACAGAAGGGGTTGAAGCCAAATTCTTATACCTATTGTAGCATGATTCTTTTGCTCTGCAGGACTTGTAAGCTAGCCGAAGCAGAAGAGGCTTTTCGAGAGATGATAGAGCAGGGCTTACTTCCTGACACTGTAGTATACACCACTCTTATTGATGGTTTCTGCAATGGAGGGAATATTCGGGCTGCATCAAAGTTTTTTTATGAGATGCAATCTCGGGATATTGCACCTGATGTTTTGACATATACTGTTATTATCTCAGGATTTGGTCAGATTGGCGACATGGTAGAGGCTGGTAAACTATTCCGTGAAATGCTTTATAGGGGTTTAGAACCGGATATCATTACTTTTACTGAACTTATACATGGATATTGCAAATCAGGGCAGATTAATGATGCTTTTAAGGTCCACAATGACATGATTCAGGCGGGGTGCTCCCCTAATGTTGTCACATACACCACACTAATTGATGGGCTCTGTAAGGAAGGGGACTTAGAATCAGCGAATGAGCTTCTCCATGAAATGTGTAAAATAGGTCTTCAACCAAATATTTTTACTTACAATTCCGTTGTCAATGGTTTATGTAAGTCAGGAAATATCAAGGAGGCAATTACAGTTGTTGGAGAATTTGAAGCTGCGGGCCTTAATGCAGACGCTGTAACTTATACAACCTTAATTGATGCCTACTGTAAAGCAGGAGAGATGGATAAGGCTCAGTATATGTTGAAGGAAATGCTTGGGAGAGGGCTTCAACCTACTATTGTAACATTCAACGTCCTAATGAATGGCTTTTGTTTGCATGGGATGTTGGAAGATGGTGAGAAGCTTCTAAATTGGATGTTGGCAAAAGGTATAGCGCCTAATGCAACCACGTATAATTCTCTCGTGAAGCAATATTGCATTAGTAATAACATGAAGGCAGCATCGTCTATTTATAAGGACATGTGTTCTCGGAAATTAGGACCTGATGGTAAGACGTATGAAAATTTAGTTAAAGGCCATTGCAAGGCTAGAAACATGAAGGAGGCATGGTTTTTGTTCCGAGAAATGAATGAAAAAGGATTTAGTGTCTCTGTCAGCACATATAGTGCTCTCATTAAAGGATTCTTCAAGAGGAAGAAATTTGTGGAAGCTAGAGAAGTTTTCGATCAAATGAAAAGAGAAGGCTTAGCTGCGGATAAAGAAATTTACGACTTTTTCATTGATACAAAAGACAAGGGCAGGAGATCAGATACAGTTGTAGATCCTGTTGATGAAATAATAGAGAATTACCTTGTGGATGACGAACTAAGAGAAGCCAATTAGCTGGTGGTAGGCCAAAAGTTTATCGTAATGTGTGATTCCAAGTCTCAGAAGGATCAGGCAGTTAATGAGCCCTGTGGATTGAAAGAGACTAATGGGGTGTTTTTTGCATATGGAACTCCAAGTATGAACTTGTGATCAATCTCTTGGCAATTGACCCTGTTTGTGCATGTAGCAGCTGCCAATAGCATTTCAGGAGGATTGTACTTCCTCTACCAACGGAACTTGCATCTTAGACTAGAGTACCTCTGAACTCCTTTTGGAACGTTCTTGTTTTTTTCCTTATGTATGAGGATTTCTGCAGGTTCACAAACTTACTGATTTGGCATTTGCTGAAAGTGAATTGATGCTGGTGCAACTGGTCCAGTTAGGCAATTATCATCAGCTTCCTGTCCCAATTCAAAGCGGTAGAGCCTGTTCGTTTTCATCGAGGTAACAAAAAGGGAAACGCAGTCCTGGAAACTGAAACAACAATCAAGGGTGCGTACTCATTACACTTTCCTGTCCCCCATTTTATAGTTTGTGATAGCTAACAAGACTTGGAAGTTCTGATCATGCAAGAGCTTTCTCACATGTTTAGTTATCTCTGCTTTTTGATTGTAGGTATATGTTTAGCATCCTGTTTGAATCAAATAGTGTTCAAGATAGATGCCAAGGATGCGATATTGGCAATCAAGTCTCAGGAGTTGTGGCCTTCCATGAAGGTTTAGGTCCAAAGAATTTTGTCTGGTAAGGAGTAGCTTCAATCCAAATGGATGGTTCAGTTCACTCCAAAAACCTCAAAATTGATTGCGGACAGCTTACCAGATATGGTCTGGACTCTGGAGTAAGAATTGTATACCACAACTTGTGACATTGTTTTGCCATATCTAAAATATTTTGTACAATAAAAACATTATTACCAAAATGTCGAATTTTAATATAGATTAATAATCCGAGAGCTCCGGCGGCTCTTTCGCCGTCAACTGCTCCGCCTCTTCCATCTCCACCACTCACATGTCCATCATTGAAAGTTTCTTTATTACTTCCATTAATTGGGTTTATTTATTTAGTAACGATATGATTGGGTTAGTTTCAATAATGTACGAGTTAGTTAATCACATGTCTATTTTGGTCAACATCTAGTTAATCACATCTCATGTGACATAAATATGTTTATATCGTCATGTGCCCACATAACATATCATCATTTTTGCTATCTTTTAATAATTCTATATTGTATATCAATTCATAACTAACGGTCTAATGGCCGTTTATAACCAAAAATGGTATATATGGCCAATTAATTACATTGGCCGCGACTTGCCTATACGAATGGTGAAGAAATGTTGTGAAGAATTCATCCTATTTTATTCGTCTAAGAATTTAGGTCTCATCTATAACTCAAATTTTCAAAATTTTAATTTTATCAATGCGAGACTATACAATCTCTTAGAGTCAAATTTGGGTAAAAAAATTGCAGAACATTTAACCAAAACACATATTACCCATATATATGTGCAAAATGTCATCTTTAATACAACGACCATTTCTCCATATAACAACCCAATATCAACCATGTGGGCACCTAATGATTGAAAAATGTAAACTCTTTTATCAATCATAAAAAAAAAATCAGAAACTCTTATCATATGGATAGCACATGTACTTAAGTGTACCATAGGTTCCAATAATGAACCAACCATTCTAACCAATCATTCTCTCTTAGAGCGTATCTATGTATATATATGTAGCCATGCATCATAACCAATCCAAACTCAAAGTAAACATATAACAAATGGCAAAAGCAGCTTTCATAATTTCACTTCTCTTCACTTTTCTGATCACCTTCATCGATCTCTCAAGTAGCAGTGCCTCCAACGTTTTCAATGTGGTTAGCTTTGGGGCCAAACCGGACGGAGTCTCTGATTCTACTGCAGCATTCCTCAAGGCATGGCAAGGGGCATGTAGCTCGGCAGCTTCAGCCATTGTTGTTGTCCCAACGGGGACATTTATGTTGAAAGCAATAACGTTTACCGGGCCATGCAAGAGCAGAATGAGATTTCAAGTGTCCGGAACCGTTGTAGCTCCACCAGATTACAGAGCCTTTGGCAATACTAACTACTGGATTCTCTTCAACAAAGTTAACAAATTCACACTTGTCGGTGGGACTTTCGATGCTCGAGCTAATGGGTTCTGGTCTTGTCGGAAATCTGGTCAGAATTGTCCTCCCGGTGTTAGGGTATGCTTCTCTTACTCCTATAAAAATTCTCTATAGCCACGATCTAACCAAGAAAAAAAATCGTAAGTAGATCGCATTTACGAAAAAAACCATCCAAAATCATTAAATAACCGCTAAAAATCATCAAAAAGCTGAACCAAAGCCACATTTTTTCTACCAATGACCTTATAATTACAGTGGCGACAGAAAAAATCTATTGCTATACAATCATTGTTAGAAAAAATAAGCAAATAGCAAAATAGCTTTAATCATTATTGATTAGTACGCAATCTTATAAAGTTTTTTGATGCATTATTTTAGTCATTAACGTTCAACTCGGCAAAAGACGTGATCATAAGTGGAGTGAAGTCAATGAACAGCCAAGTCACACATATGACCCTAAACGGTTGTACCAATGTAGTTGTCCGCAACGTCAAGCTAGTGGCTCCTGGAAATAGCCCAAACACCGACGGTTTTCACGTTCAACTCTCCACCGGAGTCACATTCACCGGAAGCACCGTTCAAACCGGAGACGATTGTGTAGCTATTGGCCCTGGTACCCGCAACTTCCTCATTTCCAAACTTGCTTGTGGTCCAGGTCACGGTGTTAGGTATACACACACACACACTGTCTAATATCTTAAAATGACTCGTGTACAAGTTTCGTGTATAACTCATACGATTAAGTGATGACACACAGCATTGGAAGCTTGGGAAGAGATTTAAACGAAGCCGGAGTAGAGAATGTGACACTATCGAGTTCTGTATTCACTGGAACACAAAATGGCGTGAGGATAAAGTCATGGGCAAAGCCGAGCAATGGATTCGTTAGAAACGTCTTCTTTCAAAACCTAATCATGAAGAACGTCCAAAACCCTATCATAATTGACCAAAACTATTGTCCCTCTCACCAAGGTTGCCCTACTGAGGTATTTCCCTAACACATAATATTCGATCAAACTTGTGGTCGACAATCCAGATGCCTCAGAACTATCTTATAGCACCACGGAACTATCTTATAACACTATTTAACTTTTGTGAGTGGGTAAATTATTAGAAGACCTTAGTTCGTGTATAAATGATGCTATAAGATAGTTTTGAGGAGATCTGGATAGCCGATCTTCAAACGAATTGAAAATGTTTGTTGGGTTTAACTGATAACTAAAGGTTTATGGATGTATTATTAGGCTTCCGGAGTGAAGATAAGCCAAGTGACATACAAGAACATACAAGGAACATCAGCGACACAACAAGCGATGAACTTGGTATGCAGCAAGATGAGTCCATGTACAGGAATTACATTACAAGACATTAAGCTTACTTACAACAAAGGAACTCCTGCTACTTCCTTCTGTTTCAATGCTGCTGGAACTAGTCTTGGTGTTATTCAACCTACTAGTTGTCTAAACCGATAAGATAACATTAATGTTTGATGTAAATTTATTTGGTCTAAGATTAAACGGTAAGATGATTTAACCGCTCTTACCGTATAATGATAAGATTAGTTTTAGAGTCCAATGGGTTGGATATCAACCTGTTGTGGAACCCAAAAGTGCTTGTTTATGTAACAAAGCCCAACCAATTTCTGTAACATACAAAATTCATTAATAAATTATTATATTTTCAGTTTCTAAAAAGGGAAGACTTTGACTTGTTATAGTGACATAGTGCTTGTTCTGTTTTTGTTAGTACAGTGTCTCATTTGGAGGCAT
This sequence comes from Lepidium africanum, assembly GCA_900406405.1. NCBI lineage: Eukaryota > Viridiplantae > Streptophyta > Magnoliopsida > Brassicales > Brassicaceae > Lepidium > Lepidium africanum. The sequence goes on from OVAX01003253.1 coordinate 9,116, forward strand.
AGGTATAAGACAAAAATGACAAATGTAGAAGAAAAAGCTTAGTTGTTCTCTCTCCCTTTCTCTCTTTCTCCCTTTAGAATTACAACTCTTACATGTATGTGAGCGCAAAAAAAACGTTGAGATTTACAAAACATTTCCCATAGATCAAGCTATCTAGGAGCTATAGTATTACTATTACCACACTAGTGAAATCAACTGCAAGTTTTTTCTTCCTTATCACATCCCTTTGAATCTTTACAAGAAAATCTCAGAGACGTAAAGCGTTTTCAATTTTCAGCTGATTCTTTTATTACGAAATAAGGGATTTTAGAAAAGATCTTACGGATTGATTCTTCGTACAAAGTTTGGGATCTTTTAGATTTGGGGAAATTTTTTTATTCTTCAAGATCGCTGTTTTATTTGATTTTGATACTTTTGTTAGTATTAGGAATCCAAGAGAGATGCAGATGGGTTCTTTGGCTCCTGTAATGGAGAAGCATCAGAGCTTTGGAGGTAAATCAATGGAGAAAGAACAAAGTCTCAGATGCGTTGATGCAGAGAATCAAGCGAGAAAGGGAAAAGCTTTGGAGAAGCAAGTTAGTTTCCAAGTTGGTATTGAAGAGAAATGTGGAATCAGAGGAAATGCAATGGAGAAACCAGAGAGAGCAATGGAGAGGCAAAGAAGCTTCCGTGGCTTTGTTGAGAAGCAGAAAAGCTTTCGGATAGTAATGGAGAGACAGTTAAGTTTCATGAAGAAGAAGAATGAGTCACCTGGTAAAAGAGGAGACTCTCCTCTTCATATTGGAGCTCGAACGGGGAATTTGGGAAAGGTTATGGAATTGATTCGAGGTTGTAACGGTATTCAAGAGTTGAAGGAGTTGTTGTCAAAGCAGAATCTAGAAGGAGAGACTCCTCTTTATACTGCAGCAGAAAATGGGCATTGGAGAGTTGTTGAAGAGATGTTGAAGCATATGGACCTTGAAACTGCATCAATTGCAGCTAGAAATGGTCTTGAGCCTTTCCATGTAGCTGCAAAACAAGGCCATCTTGGTACGTATAAGATATCGAGATTAACTTGTTTTATCGGACACCTTTGACATGAATGTGTTTTGTCTTTTGCAGAGGTGTTAAAGAAACTGTTGGAAGCATTTCCGAATCTAGCCATGACAACGGATTTGTCCTGCACAACCGCTCTGCAAACGGCTGCTACACAAGGGCACATTGATGTGGTGAATCTTCTTCTGAGGACGGATTCACATTTAGCTAAGATAGCTAAGAACAATGGTAAAACTGCGCTTCATTCTGCAGCGCGGATGGGGCACAGAGAAGTGGTTAAGTCTTTGATAGGTATAGACGCAAGCTTCGGGTTTAGAACTGATAAAAAGGGGCAAACAGCGGTTCACATGGCTGTCAAAGGTCAACATGAAGGGATTATTCTTGAGTTAGTGAAATCTGATCCTGCGGTTTTGAGTGTTGCGGATGTTAAAGGGAATACACCATTGCACATAGCCACAAACAAAGGCCATATCAAGGTATCATTGTCATTGATATTTGCTCGAGTTTCTCAGTCTGCGTTAATTCTTATGAACAGATGCTTGCCTTTGCTTGCAGGTAGTGCAATGTTTGCTATCACTTGATGGAATTAACCTCAATGCTATGAATAAAGCTGGAGATACCGCACTTGATATAGCTGGAAAGCTTGGAAACCCAGAGCTTCTGTCGGTTCTGAAAGAAGCAGGAGCTAAAACAGCTACAGATCTTGGGCAGCCTCAAACCCCGGCTAAGCAACTTAAGCAAACAGTCAGCGACATTAAACACGAGGTACATTCTCAGCTCCAACAGTCTCGCCAAACGGGTGTTAGAGTCCAGAGAATCGCAAAGAGACTGAAAAAGCTTCACATAAACGGTTTAAACAACGCTATAAACTCAGCAACTGTAGTGGCTGTCCTAATCGCAACAGTTGCATTTGCAGCCATCTTCAGCGTACCTGGACAATATGAAGAGGACAGAACAGTGCCTATGTTGTTAGGGCAAGCTCGAATTGCCAAAAAAGTTCCTTTCTTAGTCTTCTTTATATTCGACAGCTTGGCACTGTTTATATCATTGGCTGTTGTTGTGGTGCAGACTTCAGTTGTGGTGATTGAGCAGAAAGCAAAGAAGAACCTTGTGTTTGTGATCAACAAGCTCATGTGGTTGGCTTGCTTGTTCATATCCATTGCCTTTGTCTCTCTTTCGTTTATCGTTGTGGGTAAGGAGGACATCTTGCTGGCGATTTGTGCAACGGTTATGGGCGGAACGATCATGCTAACCACGATAGGAGCAATGTGTTACTGTGTGGTCATGCATAGAATTGAGGAATCTAAACTGAGAACCATAAGGAAAGAGAGAAGCAAATCGAGATCTTTCTCCCTCTCTCATAAGCCTTCAGAGAGAGATATTCTCGATGGCGAATTCAACAAGAGAATGTATGCACTCTGAGACTAAGATATCCAAGAAGGGCAGAGTTTAATGTAAGATTAACAATGTGTACACAGAGTCACATACCTGTAAACCGTTTAGATTCAAGTGAGGAGATACAAAAGTTGAATGGTTTTTCTAAAGAATCAAAGAATGAATAACAACGATTCTTCACCTGATGCAATTTTTTAGCGATGGCTTTGTTGTTCTACTGCTCTAAGATCTAGTTAAAACTGTCAATGTTACAAGAGCTCATCACCGACTTTTACCCCGTCTGACTGATTCTTCGCTTCTTGGTCTAGTGCTTCCATTACGACTAATATCTGTTGGGCAACGACGTGAACCACCTAAGTTTGTTAGGTTCACAGGTCTGGGATCAAGGATGCCTAATCTGGCTGAGAAGCAGTGACGGACTTTCACAGAATGGCTTGTTGATGTAGTCGAGTAGCTTCCTCGAATGTTCACCATCAGGATTGCTTCTTTATCTCGAGTGTCTTCGCACCACCAATTCTGTGGGATGCCATCAACAAATTCCTCCAATGTGTGAAATTCTTCATGATGAACTTTCACGTCCACGGATCCTTCCGGATTTATGATCCCTGCAGCCGGCGAAACCTAAAGGAAAAATTCTTGAAAATCAGTGAATCTTCAATACTAGTTGAATTTCCAGTGGCGTCATAAGAGAATACAATACCTCAAGCCAGCGAGGTAGACCAAAGGAGCCTCGTGAAATATAGTCAGAATCTTCTCCATCATCCCTAACTATTGTCTGACCACCACACAGAATGCTAAAAATGGCTTTGCTTGTGGTTGAAGTGTTTGTGATTGTCAGAATAACTGTGTCCTGACTCTGAAGAACAATGTTGTTGGTGCTCACAGTAGTTTCTGGAACCCATCTTAAATCTTCGAATATGGATGTTATCTTCTCATTAGACCTTATTATTTTCCCCAGCTCTTGTCTCCGCACAGATTTATCAACGTGAGCTATTGTCGCATGAAATTTGCAGCGAACAGGTTTGTGATCGCTCTCAGTAACATCCATGCAAGCTTCGTACCTGTTGAAACACGCAGGCAGGAGAGTTGACATGGAAAACAAAATTGAAAAAAGAGGAAGGACTGCGGAAACTTCACAAAGGTCGTCATAAGATCATACATTATAACTGATGAAACTACAGGGCACTGCAAATTGCTCTCTGAGAAAGGGCTTGACTGAGTGTCTCTATATATAACTCTGTCACACCATGCAGGAATTCGTTTCTTCTCCCCTGAATCATATCCTGGAGAGTTGCATAGCACAAAAGGTTTAAATTTTCCTGGAGCTATCAATTCTTACGAAACAGGGGGATAATTCAGAAAACTGAACAACTTTCTTTCAAATTTGTATCTACATTACAAAATCCATTATTACCTCCCAAGCCTGAACGATTCCTTTCAAATTTGTAAGTCGGAGGGAAAGTGATTAATGCCTCACGCATTCCTTGGAAGACTTTTCCAACCTTCATTTCTGCTCTTAGTTGGTCTCTTTCTCTGAGCCAATCGAAAGATCGCTGTGAAATGAAGTCCCTCGCTTCATCATAGGTTATACCAAACAACCTATAGTTAAAATCTCCGAAAAATGTGACCATGTCTGCTGCTGCTAGATCAGACTTGACTTCTTCAGAACCTGTGCTTGGAATCTGAAAAACAGAAAACACAACACATGTTCAGTACAGCGTATACAACATAAACTCGGGACTGACATCCTGAAGCAAGGATAGAATTGCAGAGTACAAGAAATGGTGATATGATAAGAACATACAGTGCTAGTCTTTGTTGTATAAGCTGCTGTTGAGACAGCAGCTGCAAGAGAGAGGGCCCATGGCAAACCAGAAGAATAAAGCAGCCAAAATAAATATGTGGAAAAGCCAAGTGAGCAAGACAAAAACAGGTACGGCACCATACCAGCTGCAGCGTTACTTAGATTTTGTCCTCGGGAAAAGACCATCAATCGGAAAATGTGATTGAAATCCGCATTTCTGCGAGTAACTGCCTCCAGATGCGCAGCCAAGTGGCAATTTACAAAGCACAAAATTCGGTCGTAAACTCTTATTCTCAGACCTACACCTCCCTGTTTTGACAAGTAGAAAACTAATGTGTAAGCACAGCAAATTACCCATAGACAACTATATATTTGATTTGACATTTACAATGCATCCTCATCTGAAGGTTAGGGAGGTACAAGAGAAGCTACACAACATATGGTACACCTCAGCTATTTCCTGTAATTGTGTTATCATATACATTTTGAGTAAGCAACACATCTCATATAGATAACTTCCTCATTTGCATATTCACAAGCATGCAAGAGACATATATATACTGAAGCCGCGAAGCTGAAAGGCCTGAGTATGTATCTCAATCAGATATGAAGAAGTGAAAAGCTGAAGTGGAGATAGAATAATACATACCTTGTTGCCAATGGCACGGCCAAAGCCGCATGGAACTGCAGCAACATCAAGATCTCCAACATGTGTTCTTATATCCTTCCTCGCCCTAATCAGAAAATTACACCACGAAATGGGTTTAATAAGTGAAGAAAACAAGTAAAATAGACTTTGGTTGATTAATCATGGACGATAAACAACTGCTGATTGGAGCCCTTACACATGTGTTGAACTTTCACTTACCAAAGAGATATCAGAAGTCCTGCCAACTGTCTTGAACCCATACGCTCAAAAGTTTTCTTTTCATCAAGTGCTTTTCCTATTGCATCAATCCACCATTGACCTACAGCACTTCCTTCAAGTCCAACCTACACCCACGATCTAGAAATATGAGGTGAAGCCAAATATGTAGACAACACGATCGCATATGAAAATAAGTGCAGTATTCTAAAAAGATGGTAGTAAATGCCGTTTCTTTCAACAGCCAAATTATCTACTGGTTTGGCGCCTCTGACGGCAAAGTTTTAGTTCAAACAAAATCGAACGTGTAATAAGAGGAATTACCGTTTCCTTAGCAGCAGACATGGCGAGGAAACCTGCCCCCATCTCAACCTCTTGCAATCCAACAGCGACTATGCCTACATCTGAAGTGACAGAGCCAAGCCAAGACATAAGCGCATCATGTGAAGCCCGTCCTTGACCAACATTCCAGGTACCAATTAAAATTCTAACATTGTCTTGTCTGGCATATAAAGTTTCCTTCTGAGACAACTCGGTTCGGATAATGTTGTCCAGGGGTCCTGGAGATGTTACATACCATCCTCTTACTCCACCATGAGTGGCCAAACTAAAAATGAAACCACCACCTGCTGCTAGCTTTAGCACAGGCTCATTGTGTGAAACCCAGCTTGCAATTAGCTTTCCGTCAGAATCCAAGACTTGGATGTAGCCACTAGCATAACCCACGTATAGTCGATCGCCAAAAGTGCAAAAGCACAAAACAGGACGGTGATGGTGATTCACATCTCGCAAGCGCTTGCCATTTCCATCCCACTGAACAATTAGGCCACTTATGCTTCCAGTCCATATTGTTCCATCTACAGCTAACACGATAGCTTCTGTTTTCCTTGTATCTTCCGAAAATGCTCCTGCACTTCTAGTGGCGACTCGACGAACAGCTCCTGCAGCTCCCATTATGGCATTACGTGATCGCTGCAGAAATCCCTGCGGTTTTTCCTTTTTTGAACCGGAGAAGAACTTCAGTTTCTCATCATCAAGTTGTTGGTCTTGTATTGGTGGCATGTCCACACGATTCTCAACTAGCCCATCAACATTAAAAACTTTCAAAAGGTCTTTACTCCGAGCATCCCTGGGCACATAAATATCTCAAATGATCAACAAGTGATGGAACGAAACAACAAACCATCTACACAATACAAGAAATATAACAGCCTACCAGATTGAGAATGAGAGTGATTGCACAGCCCACACTTTAGCTCTCACTGAATCGGCTAACAAATACTTGACTTCTGAGGAAGATATGCTGCACGTCCCATTGACAGTAACTTGGCTCCTAAGGTCCATAGCAGACCTCTCAACCAATAACGCAGCCATGTGTTTCTCCTCCGGTTTAAGCAAAATAGATTTCTCTAACGAATCCCAAGGCCATATTTTAATTACACCTCCTTCAGAACATGACCACATATCACCTACATCATAACCATAAGCATGAGAAAGATTTGTAAGTAGTTCAATCCTCACAATCATAATCTGAATCGAGAGTAACTAACCATAAGCACTAATTATAATGGAATTCACAGGACCACGATGAGCTTGCCACGAGATTTGTTCCTTAAAAGGATTTGATTCACCATCAGAAGCAACAGAAAGCTGATCCATCTTCCAAGCTCGGATTTTACCATCTTTATGACCACTCCACATAAGCTTCTTGCTTTGATCAGCAACCAAACACATTGTAGGAGAAGTAGTAACAGACTCCTGAAACGGCGCCGTATCTTCATCCCCTCGTCGTACCTGGCCACCGATTCCACAACCTGCTTCATATGCATCTTCCAAATTCCAAAACCTTACGCCATTCTCTTGACCAGCCCAAAGCTGAGTCTCTATACAAGCAATGTTCCTCAAGAACTTACCAGTCTGCGTCTCTCTTAACGGATGTGGCCGTAACTCAAGACACGGCGGTCTTCCGGGATGCACCGCCGCGCGTATCGGCACTTTGAATATCCCAGTGCCGCCTCCTGCACCAATGAATTCCGGTAATGGCTCGATATCATCCTCACCAACACCGACATTAGGAGGAGGGTTAACAACAACTCCGTCGTTAACATCACCGGCGCTTTCGCTGTTAACGATATTACCTCCGGTGGAGAATTCATCGTCGGAGGAATCAAAATAAACGGCTTCGGATCCTAATGTAGCGGATCTAGGGACTTCATCGAGGCTATGTTTACGAATCTGATGATGAGGCTTTTGATCAAATTGTTGACTAAAGGAATGCGTCTTACGCCGTGGAGGAACCGGAACGGTTGAAGCCAACGCTGTTTCGTCTTCTTCTCCGATGGTTAACGAATCCATGGTGAATAATCAAACGAATTCACTCACTAATTGGAGAAATTTTGGGAATGGGAACGGATGGCGAAGAAGAAAAAAATGAGAGAGAGAGAATGAGAGGAGAGCACGTCGCGGGAGAAAGAAACATGAGGAAGACAAGTGTACGGAAGTGAATTTCTTTGTATATGTTGATTTCATGACTCTGCTTCTCTTCTGTGAAGAGAATGTTTTTTTGATGAAGACGACGACGAAGTCAGAGAGACACATAAATATAAATATAGATATATTATGCTAACAGTCCTTCTCACGTTCGTTTTATTAATTTTTTAACATTTGATTTTCGATTTCTCTCACTTTGACTTGTTTTTTTTAAAAAAATTTATATTCTACTGTAGATCGTGCAAAATGCGAATGCATGGGATCTTTTTTTTATAACCAAATTGCATGGCATTTTGTTAAATGTTCATCATATAATTACTTATTTAATTGAGGTTTATTAAGCATCTAACTGAACAGCTGGTAAATGACAGCTGTCACTCATATATAGAGGTGTTGTGATGGGTAAGAAAACCTAGTCTGATCCAAGTCCAGTTTAAATCCGTGTTTTAAAAATCCAGATTACAAAAACCTAGAAAAAACCCAGAAGATTTTAGGTAACCCAGAAAAAATCTAGTACCTACGGGTACTCACGGGTACCCAAATTTAAAAATAGAAGAAGTAATAACGACTTTAATTAAGTAATCGTAATTAAACACCTGAAAGAAAAGAAGTACATCACAAAATAAAATAACATAATCAAGACACTTAACAAAAAAAAGAATGCTCTAATGAGGAGATTAGAATCACAAAGACTATTAACAGAAAGAACAAATTTGTGACGAACCATCAAAGACAAATTTGAATAAACATACCTTAATACTAGCTTTGATATTACAGGGCTTCAACAAATTGAAATTATTATTCAATTCAAAACTTTGAATTCGAATCAAAATACAAATTTCACAAATCGTTTAGGTTGTAGTCTACAAAGATTGAGAGAAAGAGAAAGTTTCGATTGTTTTGTTTCGAGATAGCTTCATTTAAAGTCTAGGATTTTAGGTTGTATGAATCGATTGAGAATGGAATTTAAGAAAATTTAGGTTAAATTGGTTAAACTGACTTTTAGTTTGTTTTTAGTTATTGTTAAACTCATAAGGTACTTAGTGGATACCCATTACCCAATAGGATAAATTTGAATAGGACTTTAGATTTATGAGTATCTGTTGGTTTTGAACCCAATTTTTTTAGTAATACAAATAAATTTTTAAACCTGTAATAATTTATGGGTTCTGGATACTATGAGATTGATCCCTATGCACTCAAATTAATAATTTATAAAAAAAAACGGTAAAAAATGACAGTTGTCATTCAAATCAACAATATGTAGTAGATGAACGGTAAAATGACAGTTGTCATTCAAATTAACAATCTGTTGTAAATAAACGGTAAGAAAATTAAACGGTAATAAACAGCTCCAATTAAAAAAAAAAAAAAAAAAAAAAGGGGAGAAA
>OVAX01003254.1:0-21251 GCA_900406405.1 Lepidium africanum
GAAAACGTAGTCAAAAGATAGGTAAGGAGCTCAAGCAACAATGGTGATTTGTGGTGTTTGGTCGTTAGCATGAGCGAGAAAGAAGGTAAGTGATGTAATAATTGAGGGCTAAAATCGTCATTATACAAACTAGGTTAAATGAGCTACATTGACATGGTAAATATAACTATACCAAACTCTACTACACATTGGTCGAACTACACCAAGCTCTAGCATATAAGTCTTCCAAAATCTACTACAGCTTGGTAGAGTTTGGTGTAGCTAACGCTGACGTGACAAAAATAACTCTATCAAACTCTTCTACACAATGGACGAACTACACTAAGCTCTACCACATAAGTCTACCAAACTCTACTACACTAGCATTACTAGATCCACCAAAATCTACTACAACATGGTAGAGTTTGGTGTAGCTAACGCTGACGTGGCAAATATAACTCTATCAAACTCTTATACACAATGGACGAACTACACCAAGTTCTACCAACGTTACTAACTCCACCAAAATCTATTACAAAGGGTCCAACGTCTACCAAAATCTACTATAGCATGGTAGAGTTTGGTGTAGCTTACGCTGACGTGGCAAAATTTTGGTAGATTTAGCCTCACGGAACGCGGTTGACGTGACACAATTCATTAATGGCATTTTCATTATTACGTTTTTTGTTTATACATCTAAAAAAAACAAAATAGTATAATATGATTTTATAAGACTATTTGAGTAATCATGAATTAATATGAACTATTTAAAGCATTTCACACTTATTGTTGAGTATTTTAGTAAATCCCCTATTTGTAATGGTGTTAGATTTGTGTGAATTATTGTACTCTTAGTCATAGATACCTGAATTTATTTCATTTATTATGAAAGGATAAATTATTATTATTATTATGATAATAATAATTTATAATTATACAATACAATAATAAATGTAGATCTTGTTTGGACGTGAAAAGTACTATACTGAAGCAATGGACCCTGTTTGTTAGGTGGTGGCAGAAATACTTAAATTTCATAAACTTACAAAATAAAATAATGGAACTAGCCCTTGTTGTTATAGTTGTTATATGCAGTAAATCTAATGATATTTTTTTATATTTTGTTTTTTATTTAAACATGGAAACAAACAATAATCAAATATATCAAATAATACAAGTTATATATAACCACATATTGTCTTGGGCAAGAGATTCAATATATTTTATTTTTTTTTACATTTGATTCTCCAAACGTTGAATCATAAAGCAAATTACTTAATTCATAATGTTAGAAATTTAATTTTTGATTATTTTTTTTTGTAAATATGGAACTATATGAATGGTACATGTTTCTATATTAATGAAATATATAATTGACAAAAATAAAATAAAAAGTTATAAATAGCGTAAAACATTGAAGAGTGAAGAAGATTCGGGCAATCCTTTGCATGGTTGCACATGTTATGAATCATGTGACTTTCAAGACAAACTACAATAATTTTATCTTTATTTCTTTTGAGTAGTTTGGGAGATTACAAATTTATTGCATATTTATTATCTAAAATACAGTAAATGAACTAGAAAAAAAAAGCATTTTTTTTACAATAATCTATAAGTTTCACTGTACTATAAATCATGTTGAGATAATGATACAAAGAGGACAGACAAGAAACAGAGTAATAAACACTCAGTTTACAGATTCTTCTTCAGTGTTATTATTATTATTGTCTCCTCCACTTTCAGTTTTGGCTCTGCTTCTAAGCTCTTCAAATGCTTTCATGCTTTCTGCATCAAATCCTCCAGCAAACTGTACATAAAACATATTCAACATGTTAGATATCCAAACTGATCAGTGAGATTTCTTATGTTTTTGTTTTTGTTTTTACCTGATGGACTCTAAAAGCGAATCTAACACCTTGGAGAAGTAAGAACTCTCTGTTAGGATCTTTATCAGACCCACTTACTGAATCAAGCTCATAAGCTACTCGTTTCATGTACTTCTTAGCGAGCTGGACTGATGATAGCTTGATCTGTGTTGTGATAAAATAAACATAAGAACAGAGAATTTCAAGTTTGTTATAAAGGAATGAAACAAAACACTGTTATTACCTTCCCAACGACTCCAGTATCAGATAACCAATCAACTGGAATTCCGAATTCTTTGTATCGTGAAATCGCCATGTCTCTTGTACGTAGAAGAGCGTATACACTTTGTTCAACCCTATGAAAAGCAGAAGTCAAGTGTCAAAAGAAAGAAAGATTTGGTGTGACGTTAGTCTGTTGTTTTTAGGTTGATGACTTACTTCTCTAGCAATTTGTACATCTTCTTTAAAGCAGGTTCACAAGGCAGATTAGGATCATCGACAAACGAAGTAACTTGTTTCTCCAATTTCATGAGATCTTGGTATTCAAAAGCTGCTTCTCGTAGCGCATCAGCTTTACCTTCTGGCCAATCAAAATGTTTAAGAACTGCCCTTTCATCAACCTACTCAAAAAGACAGAGATTAATTGTTCTGTGAGTAAAAAGAACTGAATAGAAGTAAGAAAGTAATGATGAAAAGGGGAGTTAATGACCAAGAAGGAGAGCTCTTCATCTAGCCAGCTAACGAATGCCAAGAGATCTTCTATGTTGGTGAAAGAAGCAGCACGAACTTCAGTTGCTAACGACTGAACAAAGTCTCCTTGTGTCTCCACATCAGCTTTAACCTGCAATCCAGTTTAAACAATTGATTATTTGTTTGAAATCCAATTGCATTAACTTTATATTTAAAGTGTGGACTTACTGCCAAGAGGAATGTTGATCGATTCTCGATTTCTCCAATCATATTGCTCCTAGCTGCTGATGAATTACCAGTTCCTGAAGCGATCAAAGAAGGTGTACCCTCTTTCTTCGCTTCACGTTTCATCAATGATTGATAAAACTCAACGAGCTCAGGAGCTCGGTGAACTTTGTTCCCGCCTCCCGCTCCTCTTCCAAGTGCTCCAGGAGGTGGTGGTGGTGGCGGTGGCCCACCACCAGGAGGTGGAGGAGGTCCAGCGCCAGGTGGGGGAGGAGGAGGAGGTGGACCACCAGGTAAAGGAGGTTTTGGTGAAGGCAAATTGGTACTTTGACCACCTCCTGATCTTGGAGGCGGGCGAGGCACTCTAGGAGGTCGTTTCTCAATGTCTACAAGCTTCATTTTGGCTACAGCTTGAGCATTTTCACTAGCTGTACCTTCGCTAGATTGATCGTTGGACTGATCACCTGTGATCGCGGAGATCACGGAGGGAACCATGACCTTTTTCTCCTTTAGTTGAGCAAGTTTAGGAGGCAAAGCCACAATACCACCAAACCTCTCTGCTCTTGCTTGATCTGCTTTATGCTTAATGTGCTTCTCTCTCTCAACTGCTAACTTATGCCTGTCTTTGTACGCAGGATACTTCTCATCCAAAACATTGTCAACCGATTTAGACATCACGTGGAACGATGATGCAACGGAATTCAAAGGCTCACCAGGAGAAGGAGGTTGTTGTGTTCTGATTCTTGGAAGATTTGGGGTTTCAGGGGTACCAGGAGCAGTTTCTTGATCCACTTTACCAAAAGTTGTTATGGCTACAGATTCACCTGCGTTTCTAATCATCAAAGATTCTAAAGGACCTCTCTGTTTATTCATGCTCGAGCTAAGTCTTCCTGGTGATCCTCCATAGAATGATCTTGATGGCGATGATTGAACGCTTGAATCATCCTTGCTTTTTCCCCATCTCTTAAGTTTCTGAATCAGTCCCGGCTTTTTGCTAAAACTACTAAACCTACTTGTGGAACTATCCATCGAAGCATTATCGAAATCATCACTTCCAGGAGATGAAGGTTGAGAATAGTTGCTCTCTAAATCAGTATCTCCTTGGCCACGCTCTGAACCAGCATACTCTAGCATTAACCGTTTGGCTTTTGCTTGGGATTTGGGGCTTAGATTTTTGCTCAAGTCACGAGCCGAGATTTTACCAGCTGGCGTCTGGTAATTTCTTAATTCATAACGTAAACATGCATTGACCCAACGGAGGTAAACCAATTCCTCAACTTCACTAAACCTGTTCATCTGAAGTCCTTCCACTTGCTTTAACAAATCTTCATTGTTATGCTTCAAATTGTTAACCTCTTCTCTGACTTTCGCCACTTTATCGCTCTGCGAAAAAAGAAAGGAACTTTTAAGAAACAAAGAAAGAAACTTTGATGAAAAAGTGATATGGAGGAATCATTACACATACCTCAGTCATGTTTGAAAGAGTTGAAATTCTTGCTTCAGCTGAATCGAGTTTAATGGTCAACTCTCTCTTCTCATGTTGGAGCTCTCGGTTTTTTCTCTTGAGTTCCATAACTTCCACTTCCAAATCCTGTACAGCTTTTAACTTCCTCTCCACTTCGGTATCTTTATTCATAGCTTCTTCTTCTTTCATTTGAAGACTTGAGACATGCTGTTTAAGCAGAAGTAACTGTCCTTTCGTCTGGTTAGCATCAAGCTGAATTTGCCTCTGCAACTCTTTGATCTTGTTTCTCGCCGCCTCAAGCTCCTTCCTTACCAAACCATTTTGAGATAGTTCTTCTTGAAGCTTTTTCCTCTCAGTTTGCAGGGAATTAATAGTGATATTTAACATATCAATCTCAACAGTCTTGATCTTGAGTTGTCTTTGTAACTCAACAATATCAGACTCTTGCTCTTTGAGTCCATAATACTCGAGCAATTCTCCTTCGAGTTTCACTTCTCTTTCTTCTAGCTCCTTAACTAATTGCCTCAACTTTTCAAGCTCACTATCGTTATAAGCCATCTCACTCTCATATTTCCTCTCTTTTTCTGCTTTCTCCAAGTTATTATCATCATCAGGCAATGGATACTCAATCTCACCAGATAAAAAATCTTCAAACTCAGGTAATATATCATCATCTAAATAGTCCGAGAAACTTCCACGACTCTGATTGAATACACTATTGATCAGTTTCACCTCTTCTTCTTCTTCTTCTTCCTCCTCTTGCACCTGAAATATCATTCGATTTGTCAACAACCATTTTAATCAAGCACAGGGAAAAACAAAAAATAACTTAACAAAGAACACTTACATTCTTATCATTGAGATTGTTGTTGGGATCCAAGGACTGTTCTTTATCACCTCCTTTGCCATTTTCTTAGAGCAAAATGCAGAAAACAAAACAAAGTCAGATTCTACATGAAGTGATATACAATCAAATGGAGAATCTCTTGTGTTAATATAGTCAAGAAACTACCTGAAGGTTTGCTTGGTTTGGAGGGTTTGACGTTGTGCCGCTTGACAGCAACTGCTGCAATGGAAGCAGCAACAACAAACCCTATCCGGACAAACATATATTAAAACTTTGAATTGGGAATAAATTCCTTTCCCCGTTTCATCTACAGAAGCCAAAATCTCCTTCAAAATATTACTACCAATAATAACTCAACCCATTGTTTCTCCAAAACAAAACTCTAGTCCAAAACCTGTTCATGAACCTTATGACAGTTGGATAAACACATTTGTTTCTGTAAAAGAAACTCTCAGGTACTGACAAAACTTTAAGGAACTATGTCCACTCAACAAAAGAAGGAAAAAAAATAAGACACTTATCAACACAAATTCGATCTTATCAGCTTTATGGACCTCTCAAGTCTCATGCATCACAAGCCAAAAAAACTCAGCAATAAATTAAATGATAACAATTAATAGTAGTGGCTGTATTTAGCGCAAGACAGATGAGGAAATAGACATGTTTGGTAAATAGATGGGGTCTTAAATCCAGACTAATAAGCAACAAACATAAGTAGCCGTAACATAGATAATACTTCATAATTTCCTGAGTCAAAGCAAAAGATTAAGAATTCTGTCTCTTGTGTCAAGGCATTTTACCAAACTAGACATGAACTTAAGATTCGTGATCTCAAATTGGTAAGAAAACTGATTGGCCCACTTTCATGAATTTGCTAACCAAAAAGAAATGTGGGATTTAGAATATGATGTGAATCCTTGGGGGACCAAGTCCAAGTAGAGGTATGTTGTTAATCTACGTAGCAATAACCAATTATAAGAAGACAGAAAGATTAAAATACAAATTTCTTTTAGGTAAATGGTAGAGAGAGATCAATTCAGCAAATAAAGAAAACCAAGAATAGCCTTTTCATTATCTTATCAAATCCCTTTGTTCAGCCACAGATTTTAATCACATGAGTTGTCCTTTTAGCCTTATCTAAGAAACAAACTTTTTGTTTTGTGTGAATGAGGAGAAGAGATAGCAAAAGAGAACAAGTTCTTATAGAGATGTAAGAATCTTACATGATATTGTGTGGAAACTCATATTAAAGACCTTCACTGAATTCTGATTCTTTTTTTACCTATCTGCACAAAATGGGTTTGATTAAAATCAGTACAAGTGGAGAAATGAATTGATTTATTCACTGTTTTATTGTATGGCAGAGGAATTTTCTTACAGAGGATATTTCTCTCAGAACACACTTGCAAAGCTAAAAGACAATATCAGCTTTAATTGTTTCTTGTCTGATAAATTTTTTTTTGGAATTCATCAAAGATAAACTGAGAGTTGCGTAAGTTAAAGAGATTAAGAAACTTTCCTTTCTAAAACAAAAGACGTAACTCTAAATATGACCCAGTTTTGGTTTGACTGCTACACTCTAACAGTAACCAAACAAAGCAAAACCCTAAAACCCTATATGTCTAAAGGAAGAAGAAGAAGCAAATTCGATCAAACAAAATTAAAAAATAAGATTTTTAAGCAAACCCAGTTCGTTAAAAACGAAGTAGAACCGTACCTGACTTCAATTTTTGCTTTCACTTTTGTGATTTTTTCTTCTGCCAATGTCGATTGTTGGGGATAGAGAAAAGCACTGGACTTTGATACTAAACAATGGCGTGAAGATTCCATTCGAGTAACAACGGTCTTTGTAAGTAGCTCTTTAGAAAATTTGAATTCTATTGCGAAAGTATGAGAATAGGTTCGAAGAGACAATGATTAGATTCGTGGTAACTATTCTCACTTTTTGGCAATTTGAAAATAATGAATCTTAAAATGCCATTTATTATGTTTCCAATTTGAACCAAGATTGAATTACATAGAATCTGATCAATTGAGGGTTGATTGTCTTTCCCCAAATAAACCAACAAAACCAAGTTTCTGGATTTGTTTAATCTCAGATTTCAATACTCATAATATCACAAACAATCATCCAACAGATTTTTGTACAATGAAGAAGATTCATTCAAGCATGATCGTTCCATTTCCATCTTCTTCCCGCTTCCTCGAGAACTTTAGCTCTTGCTTGACTTGCCTTAGCTTCATCCTCTACCCAAGATCTGCAATTTAAAAGATCATAAATTGTTAAATCTTTTCCAAAGATCATAAAGGGTCCTTATGAGATGTTAATATAGAAATGGTTTACTTGAGAATCCGAAGAGCTTCGATTTCAGCTTCGAGGATAGATCTCTTGTCGATCAGCGATTCAAGTTTCGATTGTAAATCATTTAGCATCTCTTGTAACTTGCTGTGCTCAGCTAAATAAACAAGTCTATCAGATATTAGCCTTTGAGACATCTCATCAATATCTTCTCTCAAGCTATTAAGCAACTGTTTCTGACACTCTATAGCTGCTTTTTCTTTCAAACGCTCGGCAAACCACTTTTCATGAGCTGTTTTTTCTTGTTCTAATTCACTAACTCTGGAGAGATACATCTCTTCCATATCAACACCTCGGGATCTCTCTGCCTGAAGTTTCTCATCCCAAAATTGCCTTATTTCGCCGTTGTCTAGCAACTCGGATCTAATTTCTTCCATCTCAGCCTTCTGCGAGAAGGACTCTGCTTCTAACCTTGATAGTTCTGCTGAAATAGCTTTCACCATTTTACCGCTTACTAATGCTACAGCTGCTTGTGCTTTTGTAACAGGTCTATTTGGTTGAAACCGCTTGATCCTACCTGTAAAAATTGAAATTCTCATTTGCTTTTCGAAATCCAAAATCTTGAACCACGCAAACACTATACACTTTGGAGAATGCCATTCAAGTCTTGCTAAAACGCATCAACAATCCAACAAAGAAAGAGAAGGTCAGAATTAAAGAGTGAAGTATACCAAAAACGTTTCTGATCATACTCTGGTCACCCGTCAAGAAGTCCAAGAAGAATCCGAGGGCCTGATCGGGATTGATACTCTTCGTGTCAATATAGTCTACCTTTGTCCTTGATATCTGGACTGTACACAAGTCAGGGTTTTAAGACATAAAAGTATCTGACAACCATATCGCCAATATACTCAGATGATTGAACTTTATCACACCTCCTCCATAATTTCTGGATGAAAATCACACTCCAATTGAGCTTTCCAGTTTACCAAATCAAGTCGGGAAACAAAACTACAGCCAAAATATATGTTAATACAATTATAAACCAATGAACAAAGAAATATATACAAAGCAAATGAAGAACCTGTATACCTTTCAGGATAAAAATTAACGTTTTGACAATCACTCTGCGAATTTTCACCGGTTAGCTTGCTGGAAGCAATGCCTGCCTCTGCCAAGGCTGAATGGTAAAATTAAGAAATAAATTACTTACAGAAAGGTAAATCCAATACCCGTAGATTAAGAAGTGCTAAAAATACTAAACCAAAGTAGAAACATCTCTTCGAGTTTACCTTGTATATACTCAAAGTCAGAATCTGTGGCACTCACATCGTCAAATGCAGGAGTCGAAGAGCCAGCTAAAGCTACTGCTGGCACAATCCTGTGCATTGGATTTCTATAGGGAAACAAAAAATATATATTATCAGTCGCCCACCACAAACTCAAAGAGACTTATCATGTATGGAGAAAATGTCCTCCAATGAGTATCATTACCTCTCTAATAACAAATTTGAACGAACTAGCCATCTAGCATACTCTCGTCTAGTGCATAAATCATCTGCCACTATATCGTCTTCAATTATCTGAACAACTTAATTATACGTGACATGTTAATGATCAGAGCTGAACAATCATAGATCAAGTCATATAGCTTACAACTTGAGAGGCTCATGCTTAAAGTAAAGTTGTTGTATAAGAACAAGTTTCCCAAAATAAACCTTTAGCTTCTTTAAAACTGCTACTGCCTCTTGTTGAGCAGCATCCACAGCAACCGGAGTGGTGACACGGTGAGTTTTCCCGGTATATGCTAAAGTAAGCAGCGGAAAACACGAATTAAGATATCCTTACAACAACTTATGAGTTTTTGACTCAACATTGACCAGAATGAGAATGTACCTGTGTCAACATCATCTGAAACAAAGTCAATGCTCTCTGAGTTTGCCTCAGTATCAGATTTGTTCTCATCAGTGATAGTGAACAGAGAAGTCATTCTTTCACTCTCTTCATTTTCATTCTGATCCGAATTCACACTAACAGAAGGCAATGTATTACTAAAGCCAAACCTAAAGCCTGTCAAACAAATACAAAATGGAGAATCTAAGATTAATTATCTTATAATATTCATCGAGATTAGAGAAAACAAAAGAGTAGGGAAATGATATTGGACCTTGTCTCGAGATTGAGAAGTAAGCAAACGTAGCTAATACAACAGCAAGTGATGATCCAACACCATAAACTACAACATTCCTCCACTCTAAAACCCAAATAAAACACAAAATTTGAATCAAACAGCAAACAAAATGAGAAATTCTTCATATCTTCCACCAAAATTCTTTAAGGAGACTAACTTTTTTCAGTTTTTGAATGAGAAGAAGGAGCTTCATCTTCAATAAGAGCCCAACCACCATAATTATCTTTAGAAGCTTGAGAGACCCATGAATTACCAGAGAGAGATGCGACGATGCGGAATCTCGGAGCTTTGTAAAGAGGAAAGAGTAATGGGGAAGTGAAACGATGACGTATCAGTAAAGGCGAGGCTTTTGGGAAGAGGAAGGATGAACTTGGGGATTTTCTAACGGAAAACGAGCTCATTTCTTGACTTCACTGTTAGGGCTTTTCTGGGTGGATGCTTCAATGATCGAAAGAGAAGATGGGAAGGAGATGCTGTTTGCTGTAGTGTTGTGACTGTGATACAGCAAATCAATCCTTCTGAATCATTCCGAGGGTTCTGGTTTGTGTTTATTATCCGGTTAAATCACTATCCTTCCGGAAACGCAATTTAATAATTGACCGAGACGGTTAAGATAAACCGGATACATTGTCCAACATTTTACTTTTAGACAAAATAATTCTTGTGTTTTTTTTCTTTCTATTTTACAAAATAAAACAAAACCTTAAGAATTAAGTAAATAAAATATTTTTTATATTATAATTTATGTCGCTTACTAGCCATAATAATAAATAAAATATTTTTTTATATTATAATTCATGTCGCTTACTAGCCATAATAACCGGATGCGAAAATAAAAATTCGGTTTAATTTCAATTTTTTTGCAAAAAACCGTTCTATTCCAATATTTTGGGGGGTTTTAGCTTTTAGTTTTCTGTTGAGTTTGATTTGTTTACCAAAAGTAATCTATAGTGCCCAAAACTAATTTAACTAATTTGTACTAATTAGGTTTTGATAGGTGGTATAATGTTCTAAATCGTCAATTACCATTATTTTAAGCAAGTATAAAATAGAACATAAAGAGTTCCATAATGCTCAATAACTCTATGCTCTTAAAATGAGTTTTTTCTAGCATAAAACATTAAACATAATTAAAATACAATTTTACCTTTAATTTATATTTTGCAGATTACTAAAAATATATTATGATGTCTAGTTATGTAATTTTAAGTCTAATTATTCACCATTATACCAATCACATATCATGAACTTAATATTAAAAGTATATAGCATCTTCTAGTCTTTTCTATGCTTATACTCCGTCATGGTAAAACTCTTTTACCAATCATGCCCTTAATAAATGGCTAACTATTTTCGGTTTTTTTATTACTTAATTACT
This sequence comes from Lepidium africanum, assembly GCA_900406405.1. NCBI lineage: Eukaryota > Viridiplantae > Streptophyta > Magnoliopsida > Brassicales > Brassicaceae > Lepidium > Lepidium africanum. The sequence goes on from OVAX01003254.1 coordinate 10,940, forward strand.
TTTAATTACCATCATACTATCATACTAATAATTTTGGTTTTTTGATTATTATTAGTTACTTTTAATTACAATAACCATTTCAAACCGAAATAATTTAGATATTCATTCAGAATCAAAATTGAGAAAGCTAAATCAAATCAAATTTTAGTTGATAATTTTATAGTTACTACATTTCTAAAACCGAAAGAAGAAAATATTGAAAAAATCGATATGACCTGAACAAAAGGTTCGAATGACCAAAACTACGACTTACCTCCAAAGATATTTACGTTGATAATTTGCTAAGTGCAATTACTTTTAACTTCTTTTTTCCTTTTGTTTTGGTAAAATTTGCTATAAAAGCAACTTTATTATGTCAATAATCAAAAGACATTAAATTCAATAGCTGCTTCGATTATTGTGCTTCTGCATCGTATTTTTTGCACATTAACAATTTTCTTTTTCATATTCTTCCAAAAACAAAAAAGTAAAATTCCCATAAATACGTGTATATTTACATGGATGTGTTATGGGAACAAATGCCACATTTACTTATGTGTGACAGAGACAACAACATATAACCAAATGTCTTTCTCGTTACAGTTCCTCGATATTCATTTTTTTATTTTCTCCTTTTCTTATAACGTTTTGAGCTAATAATAATAATAATGAGATATCCATTGACTCCCAACGACCTCTCGCTCTCTCTTCAATAAATAATCATCCTTAAGACAAAGAAGCCTTGAGATTACCTCAAAAACATTACAGAACCAAACTCAAAAAATCTCTGTTCTTTGTCTTCTTTTTTTAACTATGTCATGGATTCACTATGTTTTGTTCCTTTCTCTAACATTTCGGTGGTGCTTATCATCGCCGGAGATTGTTTCTGATGGAGCTCCAATGGAGAAAACAGAACTAGAAGCTCTTTACTCTGCAATTCAAGGATTTGTTGGTGATTCATGGAATGGTTCTGATCTTTATCCTGATCCTTGTGGTTGGACTCCTATTCAGGTTTTATTACAAATCTTTCTTCTATTTTCTACAAATTTCTTCAACTTTAAATTTGTTCTGTAGCTGTCTGAGTAACTCTCTTTTGAAAAACTTCCATAACTAGTAAGTGGAAGTTTGAAGGTTTTAAGCTTTGAAGCTTCTCTATTTACATATAAAATCTTATTTTTTTTCTTTTACTGGTGGTTTCAATTATATATACACAATATTGGCCCACAATCAGAAAATTCCTTTTTAAATTGTTTCAATAATTTGGATTTTTTTTTTCAGGGTGTTTCTTGTGATCTCTATGATGATTTGTGGTATGTCACGGATCTTACATTAGGGCTTGTTTATGAAAACTCGCTTTCTTGCTCCACAAGTTTGAAGATAAAGCCAGAGTTATTCAAGCTCAAGTATTTGAAATCTCTCACTTTCTTCAACTGTTCCACATCACCGATCACAATAGCTAAAGAAGATTGGATAAACTTGGGAAGTAGCTTGGAGTCTCTCGAGTTTAGATCTAATCCCGGTTTCATTGGAGAACTTCCAACAACATTTGGAAGTCTCACAAAGCTCAAGTCTTTGGTAGTTATTGAAAATGGGTTTAATGGGAAATTACCAACGAGTCTCTGCAATTTATCAAGCTTAAAACGGTTGGTTTTAGCAGGAAATGCATTCACCGGAATGATACCAGATTGTTTCAATGGATTCAAAGATCTACTGATTTTGGATTTGAGTAGAAACTCTTTCTCAGGGACATTGCCTTTATCTATTGGAGAGATGGTTTCATTGCTTAAGCTTGACTTAAGCAGTAACCATTTAGAAGGGAAGTTACCAGAAGAGATTGGGTCTTTGAAGAATCTGACACTTTTGGATCTAAGGAACAATAGAATCTCAAGTGGGTTGTTTCAAAACATTGAAAAGATGTCATCTTTAACAGACCTTGTTCTATCAGGGAATCAAGTCATCGAAGAGGACTTGATGGGAATAAAGTGGGAGAATTTGGGCAATTTGGTAAATTTAGATTTATCAAAGATGGGTTTAAGAGGTGAGATTCCTTTTGGTTTAACCAGTTTGAAAAGATTGAGGTTTCTTGGTCTGAATGATAACAATCTAACAGGTGAAGTCCCATCAAAAAAGCTTGAGACTCTACCTTGTCTTAGTGCTCTGTACCTTAATGGAAACAATCTAACAGGAGAGCTTAAATTCTCTAGGCGATTCTATGAGAAGATGGGAACTAGAATTAAGGCTTCAAAGAATCCAAATCTTTGTGTGTCAGAATCTCAGCAATTTGTTGGATTAAAGACTTGTATGATGAAGAAGATGGAGGGTAATTTGGTAATTCAACAAAGGTGGAATAATCTTAAGAAGGAGAATGAGTCAAGCTCATCGATGAGCTTAATGGTTACTAGACATGTGTTGTCAAATGGGTTCATGTGGGATTTGCTTTTGGAGATTTCTCTTATGTTATTATTATCGAAATAATTATTTTTTTGTTAGTTTGTTAACTTTGTTTGATAGTTAATAGTATCGATGACTTTGGTCGAAAGATTTAGATCTCGGTTAATTAATCAAATCTTTTGGATGTAACAAGCCTAGTTTCTCAATCCATCTTAATTGTATATGCTATGTATGATTATCCTAATGAAAAGTAAAAACTCTCTAGTCACAAATCCCTTAGTAGATAAATCATTCATGTCCACCGTACAAAATTGGGGAAGTCTATTTTTTTTTCTTTTAAATGAATCCAATATCAAAATTCTGTTTTTAGATATAAAACTCAATAGTTGCATGTGTTTAGTTATAGGCGAATCCGGTTCAACATAAATTCAATGAGTACCAAGAGTTTTGGATAAGTGAAAGACTTTTTTTTCGAATTGATTCAACAGATCATAAGACAATAAGTTATGAGATCCGACTAATCATGAAGTCATCTGAAGCGATATAAATATCCTTGACAATAAGTTATGAGATCCGACTAATCATGAAGTCAACTGAAGCGATATGAATATCCTTAATACCGCAAGTGAATATTATTTTGTTCACAACAACACTTTACTATGAAATAGCACATTACTACTACTAGTACGTGTCTATGTCAGTATTTTATCATGAGTTGAATAGATAAAATCTAATTTGTAGTTAGAATTTTATCACATAAAATTACATGATTACTTGAGATCTAATTTTAGTGGAAAAATAGGTAAACATAAATATTTAACCATCTCATCAAAAGAAAAATTTTACTTTATATATTTATCTAACATTGTTAATACTACCATAAAATATCTATAGTAATTGTGATAAATAGGAAACTACAAATGTATTGCATTTGAGGGTCCTAAATGAACACATTTATCATAATATAAACTAAACTACATGGACAATATACATTGAAAACATTTGGTTGTGACCATAAATGTTAAATGCTTTAAATAATCATGCAAAGCATTAAAACAATGTATATCCAAAGATAGCTAACTTTTGTGTTGCAGAACTCTGTCATTGGTTTCAAACAGACATTACAAACCAAACCAAACAAAGCCTTGTAATGCCTGGAATTTTCTGACTTCATATAGTGAATTTATTGACTTTTAAAATTAGATAATAAGGAATTTTCTTATATGAATTAATAAAAGTAGATACTGAGGGTCAATTAAAGATGAGACAGTTAGGGGTTTTCAGTATAAACTGAAAATTTTCTTTTACTTTTTTAAATTTTTTAAAAAATTTGCAGTAAGCTTTTTACATTCATTTATAGCTATTGGCATTTATATTTAGCCTCCCCATAAGTCATTCATTATTAGCTGTTCATAGGTGACGGCTTATGTACTTTTCTCAGTATTATTAACTACTCTATATACTAATAAGCCAAAAAGAAAAATAATTACTTTTTTTTGTTTTTTACTCTGCAAATACTATTGCTTTTATCTATGTTAAAAGATTTTAGCTGACATTAATTATTTTCTTGTTTTTTTTTTTTACTCAGTTGCAACAAATTTGCTTTGATGTAAAAGATTTTAGCGACATTAAATATCAATTTTGTTTATCGACAAAAAGATGTCGAGTTTGTGTCTGAATTATATGTTCGAAAAGATTTTTCTTTTATTTGGATTAGTAACTTTTATGGCCTAACAAAGTTAAATACCGAAATATCAATTTCCCCAAACTCTCTTTTTATCTATGTTTAATAGATTTTTCTTATTTCATAGTTCAATTTAGTTGCTTAATACTATTGTCATTTCATCATGTAATTTCTTTCTCATTTTCACGATTTTTTCAATCTTTTTTATTTCTCACTCATTTATGAATCAAAATCACATTATTATATTTTCATTTTATAGGAGTATAAATTATCCAAAAGAGGTTCTTGGAATTCAAAAACAATGATGATACTTAATTAATGATTTTTGCAAGTTGCAATGAAACCGTACGGATAAATAGTGAAGTTATAATGAGTTTTGTTCATTTGAACAATATTTTAGGACTTCTGGCCACTAGTTGAATGTATAATCATTTGAACAATTTTCGATAATTGATGGTTTTGATTTGATTGATTTTGTTGGAGTATTATTTATTCCAAGTAATTATATGTACTCTAGATCTTTTGTGTTTAGTGTCACATATTTAAATACGTCCAATGATTTATACATGTCTACTTAGGAAAGGACAATTAACCAACAATGATGTAAAAGTTCATTTAATTTAAAGATTATTGCAATTTATACGTCATACATAATATAATATAAAAAAATTTATATAAATATATGGGTCCAGTTTAATAGGATAAATAATTGTAAAAATTTAATAAACATGATTATTAAAAATTTATAATAATCAAACATGACTTATTCTCAATTCATCTCTTATATTATTATCTACAAAGTTTTTTGGAAAAATTACAAATATAGATGATACACAAAGCTCAAGCCAAGTTCAACATGAAGCCTAGATGCTCGAGGGACTTTCAGTAATCCAAGTAAATTGTTTGACGCTTATATACAAAATCGCAAACCTTAAAACTGATTTAATTGTTTTGTAATTGCTATTAGCCTTTCACCTTCCCTAATGGTATTACTCCATCAAGAAATATTCGCTATGGCATTACACACTTCGAATGTGAAGGCAAGGATGGGTCTTATATTGAACATCCTAATTGTGCCTTGGTCAAGCTTTATGCCAAGCTTGGCCTTCATCGTTACAATTTGTTAAAGGTAAACCAACTCATTTATTTTGGTGCTTTTAATTGACATGATGCTGCATATGTATACTACATTGTCAATTTCTTTCTTTTATCTGTCTTAGGCCACAAACTTCTAGCTCCATAGAGTAAAGAGTTTTAACATGAGTCTTGGAAGCGGTGCTTCCTCTTACTACATAACTTTGGCTGCTTGCCTTCCAACTACCGGTTTGCAGCAACTCTTTCAAGTTCAAGTTGAGGAAGAACGTCTTGGCATTTTAGATTTGACTTGCCCTATTTCTAGACGTAAAGGTTACTTTTTTTTGTGATATGTTTCGGTACATCTCACACTTGCTGACTAAATATATAACATGTTGCATAGTGACTGAGAGCTCAAACAAGAGTTCAAACAAGGAGCTGCCTTCCTTACGCCCACATTGCGAGCCGGTGTCTACTAACGATCAAGTTAGTTTGCCTCAGTGGCCCTCATCGGAGATTGCTTTCAGTGATACCAAATGTTTTTACATGGTAAGATGATTGAATTAAAACACACTCCCTTGTTTGCTTTTCCATAGTGACAAGTGTTGTATTTGCCTTTGCAGGTGAAGGAATTTGAGTTGCAAAACACTGATCGGATTTCTCTTTATGTGGAGCTTGCAATTTGTACTTCCAATAGGCATATTAGAGCTTGCCATCTCGCTAAGTTTAAGTGGGAGATTGTGCAAGTGGCCGTAGAGACTCTCGATGATGCGGAAGCGCTAAGACTCGACTCAAAAACTGCAGTTGTTTACATAGTCTATAAAGACTTGGTCAGGGCTAAATTCAGTAAGCCTTGTGATTTCAAAGCTATTGTTAGACGCCACTTCAATGCGACTACAGGAATATTGAGTATCCAGGACAAGTTTTGGAGAAAGAAAACTATAGCATTGAGTCCTGAGTAGCCTCCTGAGAAGCCTTCTAAGAAGAAATCTGCAATGCTTAGGCGTCGTTTAGGTATTCACAGAATCTGGCGCTTGTCTAATCCTAGGCCGTACTACCATCCATACAAGAAGCATGGCCTCGTTTCAAGTTAATTATGGATTAAATATTATTGATTACGACTATGTTTATCCTTCTTAGTGAAATTAAGTTAATTACTGCATTATTAATTTACATTTGTAGCTCTGTTGCTGGAACTCTGTTCCTTTTACTTAATGAAAACATCTTTTGGGAAAAAAGAAAAGGTTAGGGGGAGGATACAAGACATTGTTGTTACCTGTAATTTCCAATCTAGCCTAAACTATTTAGTTTTATTGCACTTCTTTCTTTATTTTTTGTGAATTGAATGCTTTTATTTATGAATAAAGAATGTATACAATTGAGATTTCTCTCTAGATTTATGCACATTGAAGAATTTGTGTAAGATAGTACTATTGAATGTTGTATTTGAAGTGTTATTTTAATTATGATGTTTTGGAAATTTTGTACATGATTGATTGTGATTTGATTAACTGTTTTGTAATGGCTATTAGCCCTTCAACTGTGAAGGTAGTCACTATCTTTATCCGGTCTTGGTCAAGCTTTATGCCAAGCTCGGGCTTCATCGTTACAATTTCTTAAAGGTAAAGCAACTAGTTTGTTTGGTGCTTTTTATTGACATGATTCTGCATATGTATGCCACATTGTCAATTTCTTTCTTTTATCTGTTGTTTTAGGCCACAAACTTGCAGCTCCATAGCTTAAAGAGTTTTAACAGGACTAGTGGTAGCCCTTCCACCTAGCGGTTTGCAGCAACCCTTTCAGGTTCTAGTTATGGAAGAGCGTTGTTGTGTTTTTGATTTGACGTGCCCCATTTCTAGACCTCGAGGTGAAAGTTAGTTCTTTGTGATATGTTTTAATACAAGTCACACTTGCTCACTATATATATAACTTGTATAACTTGTTGCATAGTGACCGAGAGTGCAAACAAAGAGCTGCCTCCCTTACGCCCACATTGCGAACCAGTGTCTATTAAGTACGAAGGTAGTTTGCCAAATTGTCCCTCGTCAGATATTGATTTCAGTGATACAAGATTAAGATTATTAAATTAAGATACGGATGCATTAGTTTTTATTTTGGCTTCTGACATGTGTTTTATTTGCCTTTGCAGGTGAAGGAATCTGAGTTTCAATACAATGATTGGATCTCTCTATATGTGGAACTTGCAATTGTTACTACCAATAGGGGAATTAGACCTGTAAGTTTGTTTTCTTCCCATATCACTAAGTGTAACTTATTGATGATAATATAGTTAACACTAAAGTCTTATTGCTTCAGCACCATTACGCCAAGTTTGACTTGAAGATTGTGCAAGTGACCATAGAAACTCTCGATGATGTGGAGCCACCTAGACTCAACTCCAAAAATGCGGTTGTTTACATAGCCTATAAAGACATGGCTAAGGCTAGGATCGGTGAGCCTTGTGATCACAAAGTTATTGTTAGACGCCGTTTCAATGAGACTACGGGAGTATTGAGTATCAAAGGCAAGTATTGGACTGAAAAAGAAAAAGCATTGACTTCTGAGAAGCCTTCTAAGAAGAAATCTGCAATGCTTAGGCGTCGTTTAGGTGTTCACAGAATTTGGCGTTTATCTTATCCTAGGCGGTACCATGCATACAAGAAGCGTGGCCTCGGCTCAAGTTAATTATGGATTAAATATTATGTATTATGACTATATTAATCTTTTTAGTGTTATTTTAATCATATATCTAATGAAATTGGGCAAGCCGAAAAAAAATGAAAGCCTAAATGAAGAGTAAAAACAAGGTTTGCTAAATCATCCACTAGACGATTATCTTCCTTGTAAATATGGGAAATACGGACAATCCAGTTCGAGGTGGTACCATGGATACAAGAAGCGTGGCCTTGGCTCAAGTTAATTATGGATTAGTTATTATTAATATGACTATGTTTATCTTTTTTTTAGTGCAATTACCTTAATTACTGCTTATGTTTGCATTATTAATTTAGGTATAAGGAGAGGATACAAGACATTCGTATTACCTTTAATTTCCAATATAGCCTTAAATTAATCACAATGTCTGAACACTAACTAGTTTAGTAGGTACTTAAATGGTTAACACATTTTTAAAATCAAAAGATCTAAACATTGGTTATAAACAAATGAAAAATTATGATCAATGGTTTTAAGAAAAATGAGGAAAAAAAATTGATTGCGCCTTGGTGTTAGGTCATCAATAAGATCGATCATAGTTGGTTTTCAGGAATTTCGCAATCGGTCTGATAAGATTTTGGTGAAAGTTCGATCATACTTTTGTGTAATATCTATCTAATGGAAAAATAAGTCAGATTTTGTATACAAGTAACTGTCCTTTCGTCTAGTTCGCATCAAGCTCGACTTGTGTATATTCATCTCATTGATCTTGTTTCTCGCTACCTCAAGTTCCTTCTTTACAAAACCATTTTGTGAAAGCTCTTCTTGAAGCTTTTCCCTCTCAGTTTGCAGAGAAGTAAAAGTGATATTTAACATATCAATCTCAAGAGTCTTGATCTTGAGCTGTCTTTGTATATCAGTGATATCATCATACTCGAGCAATTCTCTCTTTCGAGTTTCACTTCTCGTTCTTCTAGCTCCTTAACTAATTGTCTCAACTTTTCAAGCTCACTATCGTTATAAGCCATCTTACTCTCATATAGTCATATTTCCTCTCCTTTTCCGCTTTCTCCAAGTTATTATCATCATCAGGCAATGAATACTACACTTACATTCTTATCATTGAGATTGTTGTTGGGATCCAAGGACTGTTCTTTATTGCCTCCTTTACTAAACCTTAATAAATGGATCAAAAAAACCGCCACTCACATTCGTCGAAACTTCCAACCACAATCTTCTTTGAGAAGGAAAACGATGGAGATGAGTGGTCCGGACACAGGTCGTCGTGAATTCGATGTAATCGTTCAATATGATTGTGAATTGTGATATTTGTTGTTAGTTGGATATGACTAGTGTTTAACACTTATATACAAAATCGCAAACCTTAAGACTGTTTAATTATTTTGTAATTGCTATTAGTTTTTCAACTTCCCTAAGGATATTCCTATATCAAGATCTCGTCGCTATAGCATTATACACTTTGACTGTGAAGGCAAGGATGGGTATTATTATGGTCTTTATCCGAATTGTGCCTTGGTCAAGCTATATGCCAAGCTTGGCCTTCATCGTTACAATTTGTTAAAGGTAAAGCAACTATTTTGGTGCTTTTAATTGACATGCTGCATATGTATACCACTTTCTTTAATTGGTTTTAGACCATCTACAATAGGAGTCTCTCACAAAAATCTCTCATCTAAAAAATAATAATAAAATATTAAATAATAGTATTTTATTGAGAGAGTCTCTCAAAAAGGTAAGAGAGTCTCTCATTTGAGAGACTATGGGTGGGAGTTCTTAAAATTTTGAGAGACTCTCACAATAAAAAGATATTATATATTATTTTATTATTATATTTTTTATGAGAGACTTTTGTGAGAAATTCTCATTGTAGATGCTCTTAGGCCACAAAGTTCCAGCTCACTAGATTAAAAAGTTTTAACATAAGTCTTGGTCGCAGTGCTGCTTGTCTTCCAACTAGTTGTTTGCAGCAATTCTTTCAAGTACAAATTGATTAACAATATCTTGGCATTTTAGATTTGACTTGTCCTATTGCTAGACCTCCAGGTAAAGCTTACTTGTATGTGATTTTTAAGTACAAGTCGACACATCTCACACTTGGTGACTATATGACATGTTGCATAGTGACCGAGAGTTCAAACAAGGAGTTGCTTTCCTTACGTCCACATTGCAAACCAATATGTACTATCAACAAAGGTAGTTTGCCTCAGTGGCCTTCATCAGAGATTTTTCTCACTGATATAAAACATTTTTACCTGGTAAGATTATTGAATTAAGACACACTCATTTGTGGTAGGATGCATCAGTTTTGCTTTTGTATAGTGACAAGCAACTATGTCTATTGTTCTTTTATCTATCTCAGATTGTAATACAATGAAACTTCAACCATTGTAGTGCAGTTCGGTCTTGGCCAAGCATCTTTGAATCCATTTTTCTGCAGAGATACCATGCCACTACAACAAAAAAACAGATTTGCAACGCCTTTTTTCGTTGCAAATTCGTTGTAAAACC
>OVAX01003255.1:0-21248 GCA_900406405.1 Lepidium africanum
TACAACGAATTAGCAACGAAAAAAGGCGTTGCAAATCTGTTTTTTTGTTGTAGTGTTTATACGAACCTTGGGGAGGAGATTGGAGTGGCTGAAGGAAAGTGGAATGTTACGTTTTCTTTATCTCTCTAGTGGACGTGGAAGTGGAGATGCAAAAACATATTTTGATTCTTCTAAACCATGGCGAGATCGGGTACAATTCATTAAGGATTTGACGGTAGAAGTCACAAAAGGCTATGATACGAGCGAGAATGGATCACGAGATGGAGGTATGAAAGTGATGAAGATGATTGGTTGGAAAAACCGAAACAAGGTTGGATTAAAGTTAATACGGATGGAGTGTCAAAGGGAAACCCAGGGATTGCGGCAGCAGGTGGTGTACTCAGGGATGTAAATGGTACGTAGGTGAAGGGTTTTGCTTTAAATATTGGAATTTACTCAGCTCCTTTTGCCGAGTTATGGGGAGTTTATTATGGTTTGATCATAGCTTGGGAGCAGAATTTCTGACGCGTCGAGGTGGAAACTAACTCGGAGATTATTGTCAATCTCCTCAAGAAATGGATTAGTGATTCTCACCCCTTTTCTTTCCTAATATGGTTGTGATATGGCTTACTTTCAAGGAACTAAATAGTCTGAATTTCACATATCTATAGTTTGGCTAATCTTGCTTTCAGTTTACCTTTACGTTTGCATTTATTCGAGACAGCTCTCCCAGCAAGGTATGTGTACCTCTGAAGGAGGATACAGAGGATGTTTTATACGCGAGATATTTTTGGGATTGATTTGTTTATTATAATAAAGGATCTTGTGCCCATTTTTCAATAGAAAAAATGGGTGAAGAAAAGTCATAAAACTCATCTTGGAACAAACTTTCGACCTAAATGTATATAATAAATAGATTTTGATTATTTTAAGAATAATTTCATTGCATAAGAGTGAGTCTTAAAACTGCTAATCCATTGTTGGATAGTTTTAGTCCTCGGCTTCTCATCCTACAAGGAAAGTTGCCGGTCTCAGTGTTACTCCTTTGTGGAGGAACAATATCAAAGCTCAAAATACGTATTTTGTAGTTCACATGACGACCAAACTCGGATTAAATCAAAATCTGTTTCAGATTCGAGAATGTTTATTCATCTTCTATCCAAAATTTTTAGTGTGTTCGAGTATCTTTGCCCGATTGTTATTTTTAAATTTATATATATCGCCAAATTGGTTTTTGTTCTGTAATGGCTACTTGATCTTTATTGTAAGCCTAACACTTTAAATACTGAAAGAAGAATTTGTGATAAAAAAAAAAGGAATGACTTCATTTTTCATAATGACACAAAAATTTATTTTCTACGATATGTTTTTAAGAAAATTTAAGAGCTTTTACTAATATGATAATGACCAACGTGGCAGGACTAAAATTGTGAAAAGTAGTTAAAACATGGCTAGAACTTTAAGGTAAGAGTGAGACCAAACCAAGTCAATACAACAAAATCAACAAAGAAATAAACCAGATTTTGTCAAAATGACAAATTTGGCCTGTTGGAAGTTGAAACTAAACCACACTTACCTTTATCCGATCTATAGTTAACCTGCTTGATCCACAGATTGCATGATATGCATTGACCAATCGAAGTTAGTTCAATTGACTTCTCAACTATTGTCTAAAGCAACCATATCAACCGTGTGGAAAACATAAAAAATATAAAATGTGGGGCACAAATTCCATATAATAATAATGACACATAGCTTGATATTGAAATCGAAAATAGATACTATGAATCATTTTTAACAATAGAGAAAGAAGTGCATGAAGACACATAAATGAGTGTGAAACCAACCAAATTGAAAGGGATTCTCGACCAATTTCATCAAGTTTATCCAAAGCCATCTGTTTTTATTTTTAACCTTAAATTTGACAAGTTATTCTGTTTCTTTTATGGAATTTCACAAGTTTGTTGTTGTTGTAAGAAGTAAAATTTTATTTATAAATATGACATATTTCTAACTTTAACATATAATAAAACATGCAATTTTTATATTTTTAATCACAATATGTAATCAAATTAGTTTCTAAAAAGTACTTTTAGAAGTCTTTTAGATGAAGTCTTTCCCCGCTTTATTCAGAGTTCGAGACGCTCCTATGGGCCATAACTTGCTTGATAGGACTTCAGTAGTTTGAGGTGAAATTTATGGTGGATTGTACCAAACTCGTGAAGATGATCGAGGATCTTTCAGCTTGGCTAGCCTTCCAACCTTATCTGGATGATTTCTCAAAACTCAGAAGCTCCTTCCATAGTTGCTCCATAGTTTTGATTCCGCGTGCATTTAATTATAAAGTCGATTTCCTAACCCGTAGTGTTAGAGGGTTATTTAGGAATCAAGTTTTTGTAAACGATGTACCCTCTGTTTGGACTCGTTATTGTTCCTAGTGGAGTAAAATTGACAAAAAAAGCAGTATTTTCAAAAAAAAAAAAAAACAGGTTTTCACAATAGTTATTACTCATGATTGATTTTATTTATAGTTTTAAATCAAAACCTGAAGTGTTTTCTTGGAAGTTGAAACTCATATATTGACAAGTTATCTTCTAGAATTTTACAGCTATAAATTTGACAAAATAACCAGATCATGAAGAAAATGGATTTCTCCGAATAAAAATGAAAATTCAAAAGTAGGCAGCGTGTATTTTTGTCTTAATCTATAAAAAACCACAAAACATCATTAGTATTATTTTAAAAAATCCATCAAAAAAAGTTATCAAATAATCCTCATATCCACCATCTTGATTTTGAGTGCACTTACATGTTTCCGTAACTTCCTAAAACATATCAATCAATAATTTAATTTTACTATCAAAATGCATGTCTTATAGCTCCTAGAAGAAATGTTAACCCAAAAATAATCTAGGAAATAATTTTTAAAATCTAAAACTAGATTAGAAAAAAACTTATGATTTTCAATGGTTGAATTAACTTGTGAACTTTTGTTGACCAAATAATTTTCCAACATATTGCTAATTTTTTTAATAATCTACCAACAATATAATAAAAATAGTTTGGTCATTCAAAATTTTGCGATTCAATTAATAAATCAACAAAAATTTGTAATTTATTGATAAGTTAACCTTTTTTCGACCGGTTTCCGACGGTTTTGGCCGTCAAAATACTCAGTATTTTTTTGTAGTGTTTTCAGGCCATTTTCTTCTCCACTCTCACAATCAAAATCAACTCTTAAACTTAACATTTCTCTTCTCTATAAATCCATTGTTTCTCTTCCTCATTCACAACAACCACAACAACAACAACAACAAATCATGACCAATAACCAAAACGAACCTCATCATCCAGTCCCAGTCCATGTCACAACCCAAAACCATAACCAAAACCCAAACAACCTCCCAAACTTTCTCTTATCAGTTCGTCTCAAATACGTAAAACTAGGTTACCATTACCTAATCTCCAACGTTCTTTACATCCTCCTTCTTCCTCTCCTCGCCGCAACACTCGCTAACATCTCAACTTTCACAATCAACGACCTTACTCTTCTCTACAACACACTCCGTTTCCATTTCCTCTCTGCAACACTTGCAACAGCTCTCTTAATCTGTCTCTCTACTGCTTACTTCACAACTCGTCCAAGACATGTCTTCCTTCTCGACTTCTCATGTTACAAACCAGACCCTTCACTTATCTGTACACGAGAAACCTTCATGGATAGATCTCAACGTGCTGGTATCTTCACAAAAGAGAATCTAGCTTTTCAACAAAAGATGCTTAGAAGATCTGGTTTAGGTCAAAAAACTTACGTCCCTGAAGCTCTTCTTCGTGTTCCTCCAAATCCTTGTATGGAAGAAGCAAAGAAAGAAGCAGAAACTGTTATGTTTGGAGCGATTGATAATGTTCTAAAGAAAACTGGTGTTAAACCTAAGGATATTGGAATACTTGTGGTGAATTGTAGTTTGTTTAATCCAACTCCTTCACTTTCTGCTATGATTGTGAATAAGTATAAACTTAGAGGAAACATATTGAGTTATAATCTTGGTGGAATGGGTTGCAGTGCTGGACTTATCTCCATTGATCTCGCTAAACGAATGTTTCAGGTAACAATTTTATATTCATTTCATTGATTAGATTCTGCTTACTGTTATGACTTATGAGTCGTGTGATTTATGGAAAATTGATATTTTAGACTTTTTCTTATTCGTTGTTCAAAGTTTGAATAGGCTAATGACGCTCATGAATTTTTAACTTCATTAGAAAAATTAAGCATTTAATATACTTGATACCAAATTGGTTTTTTGTTGTCTTTTCATTGAAGAACCCTTAAGGTTGATTTTCTCTTTTCTTTCAAGAATGAGTTCAGATTTGTCGGTTTAAAATGTTGTCTTCAATACTTTAAACCGATGAATTGAGCTTATTCTTGAAAAAAAATATAAAATCAAGTTTAGGAATTCTTTCAAAAGGAAGATAAGAACTGAATTGAACTTCCAAAATCGATTTGATTTTTGCTTTCACAGACAATTTCAATTTGGGATTTTCGTCAGGTTCAATTGACTTAGTCAACTTAAAGTTGAGGGTTTTATTAAAAGCCAACTATAAATACGTTGTTTAATAATAATAACCGTAGTTCCGTGTTCAATTTGATTTTTTGGTAAGTTCATTGTTAAATCGACATTTTTTTCGTTGTGAAAATGGAATAACAATTTTT
Organism: Lepidium africanum; assembly: GCA_900406405.1. Classification (NCBI taxonomy): domain Eukaryota; kingdom Viridiplantae; phylum Streptophyta; class Magnoliopsida; order Brassicales; family Brassicaceae; genus Lepidium; species Lepidium africanum. The sequence goes on from OVAX01003255.1 coordinate 4,694, forward strand.
TTTGGGTCGAAATGGAACAACCATTGTTAAATGACATATATATATATATATATATTTGTTTCTTTTCAAGTGACTATATAACCACATTTATCCACAATAATTTATGAGATATGGCTATTAGATGGTGGATTTAAGATTAGATAACCAACATACCAACCATAATTGTTAATTTAATATATATACACACTTAAAAAAATCAAGTGGTTAAATATCAATTTTTGTTATCTTCTATATCGAAGTTCTTACTTTAGAAATTATGTTGCCTCGTATGATATTATTTAGAATTTGAACTAACGAAAATATACAAACTTAAGAAATCAACGTGTTAGCATGTGCTTACAAGTCGTCTGGTTGGCAAATTGAACAAAAAGTTCTTAAATGCACTTAAATATAAATGTTTAGGCTAGTTGCATACAATGAAGCATATGCACATATGTTCATTTGCATATTTGTGTTTAATATTGTAGTAACATTACATTGTTAAATAGATTCGAAAATGTTGTCTAATGAATTTGTGACAATGATGCAGGTACAACCAAACTCATACGCATTAGTAGTAAGCACAGAGAACATAACACAAAACTGGTACTTAGGCAATGACAAATCAATGCTTCTCTCTAACTGTATCTTCCGTATGGGAGGAGCAGCAGTTCTTCTCTCAAACCGTTCCTCAGATCGTAGCCGTTCAAAATATCAGCTAATCCACACCGTTCGTACTCACAAAGGAGCAGATGACAATGCATTTGGCTGTGTTTACCAACGAGAAGACAACAACGCAGAAGAAACTGGTAAAGTTGGTGTTACATTATCCAAAAACTTAATAGCGATAGCTGGAGAAGCTCTTAAGACAAACATCACAACTTTAGGACCACTTGTGTTACCAATGTCTGAACAACTTCTCGTCTTTGCGACTCTTGTGGCTCGTAAAGTCTTCAAAGTGAAGAAAATCAAGCCTTATATTCCTGATATCAAGCTAGCTTTCGAGCATTTCTGTATTCATGCAGGAGGTAGAGCTGTACTCGACGAGGTTGAGAAGAACTTGGATTTATCTGAATGGCATATGGAACCATCTAGAATGACTTTGAACCGGTTTGGGAATACTTCAAGTAGTTCACTTTGGTATGAACTTGCTTATAGTGAAGCTAAAGGAAGGATTAAGAGAGGAGATAGGACTTGGCAAATTGCATTTGGATCAGGATTTAAGTGTAATAGTGCTGTTTGGAAAGCTTTGATAACGATTGATCCAGTGGAAGAGAAGACAAATCCTTGGGCTGATGAGATTCATGAGTTTCCTGTTCAAGTTCCTAGGATCACTCCGTCTCCGGTTACTTCTTAGTCGTAGTGTGACATTCTAAAAGAGAAATTTGGCTGTATATACAAACCATTTGTGATAGTTAAGAGAATGCCAAACCTATAAAATATAAGTCTCTATTCATATTACTAGGACTGTTTTGTCCCTTATGTTTCACGTTATCAATCTCCACCAAGTTAGTGTGGGGCTAATAAGCTTTATAAAATATGATCTCATTGTGTAATATGCTATTCGTTTCTTCGTCAAGTGTCCATGTATATATATTTCTCTGTAGCAATGAGGTCCATTAAATGGTCTAACTTTTTATTTGTATCATTGTTTTTGTTTTTGCTTTGGGTGTATTTGACCGTCAACATGGCTAATGTATTAACAGAATATATCTAACGGGTAACAATATGTTTGTAATGTTAATATATATATATATATATATACAAACATATTAACGCACAATATATATCAGATAATAAATATATTAATAATTGATATATGTGTTAGCTGTATAGTCCGGCAATATATATGTTAATACATATAATATTTGTGTCAATCAAATATGCATTTTATCAGCTAATGAATATGTTAACAGGCAATAGATGTTTTAATGTATACTGTTAACATATATTTTATCAGGTAATATATGCGATAGTGGGTAACACATTTAAGTATACGCGTTTATCAGATAATAAATATGTTACCAAGTAGTATATGTGTTAGCTGTATAATCTGATAATATATATATATATATATATATTAACGCACAATATCTGTGTAATCAAATACGTATTTTATCAGGTAAAAATTATTTTAACATGTAATAGAAGTGGTAGCATATAATAGCGTATAATATATAGATATATATGTTAATATATATTGTATCATGTAATATATGTGTTAATCTGTAACACATGCATTAACGGCTAAATGCAGAACCGTCTGTAACACATGCATTAACGGCTAAATCCTAACAAAAACGTGGACAGCGCATTAAATGCAGTCCCATCATTTAACTAGCAGACTGAAATCACTATGAAACTTTCCAAACTTTGGAACCAAATCTCTCATCGAATCCTACCCATGACGTATATGTATATATATATATATATAGCAGATAATAATTATATTAAGCGGGTAACATATGTTGGTAGCAGATAATAGATGTATTAACATATAATATATACAGTTAGCAGAATAATAAATATGTACCTATGTAAAATATGAGTTTTTGGGTAATATATATAACTTAGCAGATAACAAATATATTACCGGGTGATAATGTCGGTAACAAAACTGAGATCACTATGAAACTTTCCAACCTTCTGAACTAAATCTCTCATTGAATCTTATGCATGGCATATATAAAAGTAGCATATGATAATTGTATTAACTGGTAACATACGTTATTAGTTAATAATAAATATATTAACAGATAATATATATAAATTAGTGAAGTAATAAATATGTATTCAGGTAAAAGATGTCTTACCTAATAATATAGATATGTTAGCAGATAAAACATGTATTAACGGTAATATATATGTTAAAAGATAATATATAAGTTACTCCAACATACCTCAATATTATGAACACTACAATTATTCTCTCATACAACTTATATGTTGGGTATCTCTGTACCATTTAATTGATGGGTCTCATGGTTGCTTTTCACAACTCATACAATATCATCTTAGAGGGATGTTTTTGACATTGAACCAAAAGCAAGCAGGTGGTTACCAATGGTAGATTATGAATTTTCATTTTTTGTGTGTATATTTTCTTAATTCACTCTTTTTGAAATTCTTTTGAGAAAAATAATTTATTATGGTTTATTTTGTGTATTTATGTGATTTTATATATTTTTTTATTTGTCTCAATATATATGTGATTTCCATATGTGGGTGCATGATTAGATAAATGTACAAAACGAGAGTGTTTTAGGGGAAATAAGTATTGGATTATGAAATGGCCCTGAGTTCAGACTCCACCATCTTTGTCACCACCAATACCATATACTCTGAATCCTCCATTCTTGGAATCGCCGCCTGATGTTGTGCCTCTGAATTGGGAACCGCCTCGCTCACCGGAGATTCCACCTCCGGGAATCGACCCGTCAACTCCTCCGGGAATTGATCTGCCACCTCCTATGGGACCCACCATCATATAACAACCATATGTAAAAATTCTTCTATGTTTTTGTTTGAATTAGATTTTAGCTTACTGTTTGCCACAAGAGAGATGATTGAACACAATCATACATGTTTTTCATATATAACACAACACACAAATATGGCACAAATCGATGCGACTCGATGATGACAACAGAGACGCAAAGAACACACAGATATTTCACACATTTTATTGGAAGCATTTTAATACGCATAGCTAGGTAACTAAAAAAACAGGAAACTTGTGGTACATGTAACCTTTTGCATTTAGGCAGAAACTACAGCTTCTGATGAAACCCTTCCATTACCAGACTCTAAACTGTTGAGACTGTTGTAGTAATCAACCAACACTTTCCAACCAGAAGGACACATTAAACCATCTGGTGGCTCTTTTTTCTTTGCCAAGCCACACATCTACAAAGCCAAAAACATAAAAGACAATTACTTTTGGATTTGGAGATGTGATTTTACTACTTGAATCAGATTTTTACCTTGGTTCCTGATATGAAGAGGAAATCTTAAGCCCGGGAAGGATCGAAGAATGCCATTTTCTCCTGAGTTAAGTTGTATGTAGCAACCTACGTACAAGAAAACTAAAATCAATCCGAAACTGAAGGTTAATAGCCAAGATCGAGCTGTTTATTTAGCCAAGTATGAAGAAGAGTCCATGTCTATCATAAGGTTTTAAGTCATAAACAAAAGGTTGTGTCTCTAGTCAATATAGTGGGTTTGACTGCAATTGGTTAATGAACATGGTTTAGAATCAAACCTGGAATTGTTCATTAAACCAGGATCCACGGCAAAATCATCTTGATACATAAGCGTCTCCATCTTCTCTCGCGCGTGAGCTGGGGTTAGTTTCAACTACGTTCTATTGTAAGTTTGGCTAACGGATTCAGTTTATAAGTTTCTGTTTAGCTCATATATAGTCTAGTCCATTGAATCAGGTTGTTGATTTGATGAGATTCTAAGTTTGCTTATGGGTTTATCGGTGAGAGATTTCAGAGCATGAAGAGAGAAGAGAGGATAAAGAGAGCTTGTTAAGAGAAGGTTGAACTCAGTATTGAGTTCTCTGGTTGATTTGTGGATTTCAGTGTTTGAGTTTGAACACCGGTGAGATGTAGGATCCTAGATCCGAAATCGTTAAATCTCTTTGCCTTTCTTTAAGTTATTTCTCACAGTTTCAAATCGAAGAAGAAAATTCTTTCTGAGCATCGAATCTAAGCATTTAGATTCACAAATTGGTATCAAAGCAGCCAAGTTCGTAGCTGAAGACTGGAGGAATGGAAAGAATCTATCATCGGAGATTCGAAGATGGACGATTCAAAGAATAAATCGAAGATTGCAATATGTGATGGTACATGTGGCTATGGTTTATGGAAGAAGAGAATGGTTGTGTACTTGATGGTACAAGGTCTAAAGGATGTTCTTAAGCCGCCACAACCAATAGAGCCAAAAGAAGGAGATGAAAAGAAACTAGAAGATCAAAAGAAGTTGATCACATATCAAGAAGTGAAAGAAGATAGAGATGAGAAGGCGTTGAATCTCATCTTCTTAGCAGTTGGTGAGAAGGTTCTGTGGAAGATCGAGAACTGTACTACCTCAGCAAATACATAGAAACTCTAGACAAGATGTTCCTTCCAACAACATTACCTGACAGGATCTTTTCACAACTTGAGGTATATGCGTTTTAAATGCAAGTAGATAAGACTATAAATCATAATGTAGATGATTTCCTGAAGCTTGTTAGAGATCTCAGGCATCTACAAATTAATATTGAAGAAGAAACACAAGTGATTTTACTGCTTAAGTCATTGCCAGATGTTTATGCGCAAAGACTCTGACTTACAGCAAAGAGAAATTATGTGTTGAAGATGTGGTTACTGCAGCCAAGTCAAAGGAACAAAAGCTGAAAAGTAAGGAGTGATTCAGAAGGCTAACAGTGAAGTTTTGTTTGTCAGAGGTATATCAGAAACAAGGAAAAACCTCATCAAACAACAAAGGAAGAAGCAAAAGCAGGTCCAAGTCCAGAGACAAGAAGAAAGGAGAGTGTTGGATCTGCGGAAAGGAAGGTCACTACAAGAAGCAGTGTTACAAGTGGTTAGAAAGAAAAAAGGGAAAGGGTAACAATCAAGAAGAAGAATCAGCTCTGGCAAAGATTGATGATGCAAAGGATTTGTTCGGATTGGTTGTATCAGAAGTAAATCTCACTTAAGGAGACTTTAGTCAAGAAGAGTGGATACTTGATACAGGCTGTTCCTTTCACATGACACGAAAAAAAGAGTTGTTCATTGAACTAAAGGATTGTAACAGTAGGAATGTCATAATGGCGAATGAAACATTTTGTGAAGTAAAAGGTATAGGTTCAATACGTTTTACTAACCCTGATAACACTACCTTTGTCTTGCATGATGTCAGGTATATGCCAGACATATCAAGAAACTTGATATCATTGGGTTTTTTAGAGGAGAAAGGGTATGATTTCAAAGGCTCAAATGGAATTTTAAAGATAATAAAAGGATGTACAGTATTCATGAAAGGAGAAAAAAAAAAAACAATCCTTGTATGTTCTAAAGGGAAAGCAAAAGTCCCTCAAGCATGTGTCTCCATAGCAAACAAAGTTATGGAAAGTGAAGAAACAACTCGTCTCTGGCACAACAAACTAGGACACATAGAAAGCAAAGGATTAAATGTTTAAGAGATGCAACTATAAGGATGAATTTCTTTCTAGGAAGACACTTAAGAAACTTCTTCATCAACTTAGTCTCTTCAATTTTTACTCCAAGGGAAGAAGATTTAGGTGCAATTACTGAAAGCTTAGCCACAAATTCATCAAAGTTTTGGTTTCTTTCATCTTAAGTCGATCAAATTCAGATTGTTTGTAATCTTGCTTCCTTAACATGTTCGGCTCCTAGGATTCATGTTCTTATGGCCTCCCACACCTTCTTTGCCGATTTTAATTCTCCAACTTGTAGAATAAGATCATCCAGTATAGATTGAAATAAGAGTCCCATCGCCATATTATTTTTCTTTTTAACATCAATTTCTGTCTCAATTACCTCCTAAACTTCGTGTACATTGAGACGAACTTTCACTCTCATAGCCCAAACGGTATAGTTTGTCGTTGTTAGCATTAGACATACTATGGAAGAAGAGCCTCCTCCCCCTTTAGATTTCTCCACATGCACGATTTGATTATCTCCCATTGAAAACCGATTTGAAACCCCCTAGCTCAAGATCACGACCTCCCTAGCTCACAATCACGATCACCTTAGCTCTCGTTTTTCAAAATAGATTTTGCTTTAGAACCTTTGCTCTGATACCAATTATTGTTTAGAATTCAAAAATAAGAAATCAAGAATTATAAAGAATAAATCTCTTTATTAGCTTAGGAAACCCAATGCAAACCCTAAACTCTCAATCTTAATCTCTTAAGTTATGCCACAATCTTGACATCTTCTTGTATAGATTAGATAAGTTCTTATTACAATAAGGAAAACTTATATTTTAGATAACTCCTAAAATATTCAAGTCTTGTCTAATCTAACCACATAACTTGCTCAGCAAGTAACTAATGCTAAGCTTACTCCAACAGTTTGCTAGATAGATTGAAACATTACAAAACAAATGACGTCACCTTATAATTAATCTCACAGATACACAATGCCGTGCTTAGACTATGTGAGGCCTAGGACTAACTGAAAAAAGGGTCTTTAAAATTTTGATTAGGTACATAATAATTTAATAAGAGAAACAAACTTATAAATTTTTAAAGGTACATACTATAATTTAACCTCAAAGGCCACATCCATTATGTTCTAATCAAAGTTTTGACCACATACATTAGACTAAAGTTTATTAAAAAAAAGGTCCTAATTACACATATAAGAATATAAGCTTCAGAAAATGTGCCCTTAAAATTCTTCTATTTTCTTGTGGCCTAGGGCAAATGCCTACTTTCTTTGCTCATAGGCAGAGTACCGCAGATACAACATCAATGTAAACTTGTGAAATACATGCAAACATGTCCTATAATATAACAATAATAGTAAGGGTTTACTGTATTTCACTCTAAACTATATACCCAATCAAGCAAAATCACCTTAAATATGATGAACCTACTATATTCTTCGTAATTCAACCCAAAGTTCCGTGTAATCTAGCCCAAAATTAACCATATTCAACTAATTTTATCAACTAGATTTTATTTATTAACCTAAATTATTGTTGATTTAATTATTTCTCCAAAATCAAACCATAATTTTATCAATGAAAAATTTTGGTTGCTAAACATAAATTTTTATGGGGAAATGATTAAATTAACTAGAATTTAGGTTGTTAAAATCGCATTTGGTTGATAAAAAATCAACTGAAAATGGTTCATTTTTAAAGAAATAGAAAGTTTGGATTGGATTATAAAGAGTTGAATTACGAAAAACATAGTCGGTTCAGAATGTATACTGAAAAGACAATAAATCTAAGGTGATTTTGCTTGAGTTAACATAGTTTCGGGTGAAACATACAATCACCCATAATAATAATAATAATAATAATAATAATAATATATACTGAAGTAAAGTTTTAAAACTTTAAACGAAGGAGCAACCCTAATTAGACAATCTAAGGATTGAGAAGATTAATGATCAACAGTGTTTTTGTCGGTTTTTAGTCCTTGATTTCCATAGTTTTGTTGAGTCAAAGTACATGTTTTAGAGTTTTTTAGTCTTTTTTAGAGTCTTTTCAGGTCATAGGTCACATTTGGAGAAGATGAGCTGTTTGGAGTTAAAACGAGCATATGGAGATGCAGAATTATGCTGAATCGTCAGAAGTTTGGTTTCCTTTGAAAGAATTTCCACCGTTGAATCAAACTGAAATTTGGACACAAAATATCCACGTGAGTTAGCTTTCATTTGGAGGTGGTTTGAGAGCAATCAGACAAATGGTTATGAAGATATGACAATTTTACTGAAGATATGTCATTCTGGCCGAGAACAGATGCCACCAGAATATGTGGTCGACATGAGGATCGACCTGCTAAGATCAAGATTGACTGTTCTACATGTTGATCGATCGATCTGCACCCATATTAATTTTTCTAACCCTGTTACGCAAAAAAACTCTATTTTTGACTTTTTATTTGACATGGTTTAATTTAAGTTGTATTACGTCAAAACTTAGAACATAAATACTGAGGGTTGGCTGTTTTTGAGAGGGGAGACTCTTTTAGCCACATTTCTTTTGTTCGTTGAAGCTCTAGGGAGAAGATCTATTTATCCACCACTTTTGGAGAAGATTTCTGAACCCTCTTTACTTTTAATTCAGTTTATCGTTATGTTTATTTATTCTTATTCGACTTGCTTGTTCTTTTCTATCATGTCTGAGTAGTTTATTCTATGATTTAGGAACAAATAGGGCTCGATTTTGTGTGTTCTCCATCTATTGCTGAGTGTAATGCTTAGATTAGTCTGACCACCTAGTCTATGATCTTAGGTTGTTTAACTTTCCAAAAGCTTGTTAGATGTCTGAACTAGCATAGATGAGCAACTAGTTCTTAACCATCGAAAGCTGATGTTAAAGCTAGTTGTGGACATATTACACCAGTCGATAAAGCATGTTTACATATCTAAGACCAACAACAGTTAGGATCACCAGATTGATAAACATAGTAGTAGGCACCACGACAGTGAGTTTGCTAGAATTCTATGTCTAAGTCGAGAATTGGTTGAATGTACGCCCTGAATTGATTTTCTGATTTCGATTGCTTCCTGAAGAATTCCTTGTGTATGATGCTTTTTATTTATTAATTTCATATCGTTATTGCTTTGTTTTGTTTCGTTCCCAGCATTGTATGAATTGTCTTAGCTTAAGTTTTGTCTAAAGATTGATAGTGTAGCTATTGGTTTTCGTGGATTCGATCCCTAAGTATTACTTCGTTTGCTGTGCACTTGCAATAGATTGCTAGGGTAAAACCTGACTACATCAATTAAAGACACACTAACAATCTATATATATTATACACAATGTAGGCAGATCATTCATCAAATTTAGAAACAGTTTACATCAAGAGTCATATGATTATATAATGAGATAGAATCAGTGTCTTTATCTTGTGGCGATATCATCCTTCTCGACAGTGAAATCCCAAATATCACCATACTTGTCATTAAAGTCCCAAATGCTCATTGTGTTGTAGTCATTTATGAGCTTGTCACGAACTCCCTTTGGCAATTTGTATATCTGCGGCTCGAAGTTGTGTGGCTGGTCTGGTTTATCCATCTCTATTATACAGAACACTACTGTGAACAACGCTGCACCTATGAACATGTACTCACCCTGCAATAAACACACACCAAACACGTGATTCTTCTTCTCATTACCTGGTTTTATTAGCCCCATCTCTCTAGTACGTTCAGCTGTTAAACTGTTGTAAATTAGGAAATAAGAGAGACTCTCAACTTTCAACCAAGTGATCAACCAAACACTAGAAAATCCGCAATTTTGATTATCTGTCTGAGAGAGGCTTATAGATCCAGCTTATAACCAACTCACAAACACCTATAATCTAGTTTCAGTCATAAGCTCAATGAAGAAGTTAGAATTGGGAAACGGTTTGTTACTTATTGTAATCTAACTGTTCCAAGCCTCTCATATACATTGGAGGCTTTAATCAGTTTACACTAGATCTAACTTGAATACTTGGTATAAGCAAACCAATCACTTGAACACTCTAATATTACCCCTCAAGATGAGCTTAAATTTTGATCTTGCCAATGAGAATGTCAAAAAGACTAGGAAACAGTGAGTTAGTAAACACGTCTGCAAGCTTTCTCTAACTTCTCTCTAGTGAACTACCAATATCTATATCTAGTTTCAATCCTAAGCAAGTTAGCTAAGACATGAACAGCCGAAACTTCTTTCGAGTTGACCCACCGTGTCAGTTTGCTTGGAACAGCTCTATCATTTGGCACTTACCCTCCCAATAATCAAATGATATATGATGCATTAATAATAGTTTTTCAAAGAAATCAAAGAATTTGAAGTTACCGGAGCATCAAAATACATCCCTGCAGCAATAGCAGGAAGAAATATCCAAGATATGAGACCTGCATATATATATATATATATATACACTGCTGAGTTTTTGATTAATCTGAAATCCATAACAAGCTCAAAAACCGATTTAATGGATACCTTGAAATCCAGATGGAGGATCCACAGCTGCAATATCATCTGCAATTGCTCCCCAAAATGTTCCTGAGAAACAAACAATCAAAGAAGAAGGTTTCAATGAAACAAACGAATCAGAAACGGCTTAAAATCGAAACAACAATAAGATACAAGGTACTAAATGAATTTACCCTTTTCAACTTCTCCTTCATAGTAAGTATGAGCTCCATCGTAATAGCCATACTTAAAATCTTCCTGTAACCAATCATAAACAAATTTTCACCAAATAGCTCCCATGAAATCCGAATCAAAAACCTCGAATTAAAATCTATAAATCTGACCATTTCAATGCTGTTAAGCTCAAATTGGCCAATGGGGTCTTCATTGATATCTGGTTCGATTTGTGACAATCCAGCCGATGAGACCAACTTCGATAACCTCAATCTTCGGCTGCTTTTTACGACATTTACAGTCTGATCAGGAACACTAACTCCGAATTTCGAATCGCTGATCCTTGGGATCGATTTGGGAGAAAGAATCGTGACCGTTGCCATTTTTAGCTCACTTTATCTTCTCTATGTGTTCTTCCTCTGTCTCAGAGTTTTGGAGCCATAAAAAAAAAAAAAAAAAAAAAAACCCCCCTTTTTTTTTTTTTTTAANAAAAAAAAAATCCCCGCTTCTTTTTTGTTTGTAAGTGAAATCGAACTACAGTTACTGTCTGTCATAACAAAAAATGACTGACAAACACGTGGAGTGTGTTTAGTGGATTATTTTGTCTCTTTGTGAAAAGCCCATATATTTCACTTAAAGCCAATTTTACTCTTTGAAACGGCCCAATTGTAACCTATACTGAACTCAACGCTATTTGGCCCATTCACATATTATTCAATTATAAAATGAATTGGAAATTAATCTCCTTTAATATTTTCCTTCCCTTTAATTTAGAAAACTAGGATTATACTAGCGTTATAATCGCAGGATTGATTATTTTTAAAAATGTATTTATTTAGGTTGTTAGAGCCGTGTTGATATTTTAAAATACTATTTTGAGATGTTATTTTAGAGGCCAAAAAACTGAACCAAAATGATCTGAATTAGAAGAACCGAACCTGAAAAATATTCAAATAATCTATGTATCCAAAAAACCAAACTCGAACTCAAACCTGAACCAAATCAAATCTAAATTTCTAGCTTTTTCGAGTTTTTCTATTAGATTTTTAAAATTTTGAATTTTTCTATAAAAATACCAGAATCTGAAATCGATCTATACCAAACCAAACTCTATCTAAAAAATAAAAATATTTGAATAAGTCTCAAACTAAAATAACCAAAATAGCGAATTAGATGAACCGAACCCGAGAAAATAACAGAATGTGTCCTAAATCTATGTATGTGGAAAATCGAATCCAAACCCGTACCGGAACCGAATTAATAATCGAAATTTTAACCGATATATTAAATTAGTTTTTTTCCATTAACTCTTTATTAATTTTGATTTTTTGTATAAAATCATTAACAAAACCTATTTTAATCCTATTTTTAAGGGTTGTTATAAATCTTAGTTTAATTTTATGTTATAGTTTATAACACATCCAAATGAAAGTATCTTCCGGTTTAAATGAACCAAACCCGAGAAAACAACAAAATGTATCATAAGTCTATGTATCCTGAAAATCGAATCCAAACCTATACCGGAACCGAATCAATAACTAAATTTTTAACTGATATATTAAATTAGTTTTTTTAGAATTTTTTCCATTAAACCTTTATTAATTTTGAATTTTTGTATAAAAATATGTAATAAAACTTATCTTAAGCCTATTTTTAAGGATTGTTACAAACTATAAGTTAATTTTTATCCTAAAGTTTATAACATGGTCTAAATGAAAGTATTTTCCATTTTAATATATAAGATATTATTGAAATATAATATATCAAAAATATAATTTTAGAGACAAAAATAAATGTGTTTTGTTAAAATTATTAAGAAAGAAATATATCTAGTGTCTAATTTTTCAATTATCATTTCATAATTTATTTTTATTACATATCGTGTAAAATTGTTGACAAAAATGATACACCCATGTAACAAATACAAATTAATACTTTATATATATAGTAGGCTAATATAGAATTAAATATAACGAACTGTATAATTATCAGCTGTAAACATTTAATATATTATCATTAACAATTATAAATCATTCACGATTTTCATCTACCTTATAATAACAAGATGTTGATTAACTATAAATCAAAATAAACTAGATGATTGAAGAAAAGGTTTTATTATCTTAATTTCTAAAAAAAATAACAAGATCTTATTAACTATAAATCTAATTAAAATAGATAATGATTGGTATTATGCATTAATATATATTTTCAAATATATACATATACTAGGATTATACCCGCGTTATAACGCATGATTTGATTGTTTTGATTGTTTTAAAAAACTTTGTACCTCTAATTTGTTAAACCCTTGTTGATATCTTGGTATATAGTTTTTGAGATGTTGTTTTAGAGGCTCAAAACCTAAACTAAAATTGATCCGAATTAAATAACCGAATTCGATAAAATACCCAAATAGATCTTAAATCTATGTACCCAAAAAACCGGACCCAAATCGGAACCAAATCAATAATCAAATTTTAGTTTTAAAAATATTCTATTATTTTCTAAATTTTGATTTATTTTTATATAAAAATACTCGAACCCGAGTTCGATCTATACCGAACCCAACCATATCCGAAAAATAAATAAATAAATACTCAAATAAGTCTTAAATCAAGATAACCAAAATTCCAAATTATATGAATCGAACCCGATAAAATATCATAATATGTGCTAAATCTATGTAACCAGAAAATCGAATCCAAACCCGAACCAAAATTGGATCAAGAACCGAATTTATACCAAATATATTTTTATTAATTTTAGTTTTTTTATCAAATCTCAATTAGTTTTGAATTGTTATATCAAAGTTTATAACGAAACTCACTTTAAACCTATTTTTAAGAGTTGTTACAAACCATATATTAATTTTTATCCTAAAGTTTATAACATGGCCAAAATAAAAGTGTGTTCCACTTTAATATATAAGATTTATATATATTATTCTTTTCATATATGTATATATAGCAGGAAATTTATATATATATATATATATATATATATAATATTAATGTAGCCATTTTTGCTCACAATTTTATTTGTATTTGAAAATTAATAAGCAAACTTCTTATCAATTTTTTCGTGATCTTTGTTGCTTTGAATATAGAGTATGTCATTCCTAGTGGTACATCTATAACACCGATGAACCGTTTATCACTTGGATCTTTTCAAAGGAGTGTTGGATTGCACTATACACAAAGATGTTGATGTTTATCACTTGGATCTTTCTAAAGAAGTGTTGGATTGCACAAGAAAAGGAAACAAGCTCCTTGCTTTAGAGATTGCTTCATTATGGCACTAACTAGATCGTAGGCTACATATGCCAACCGAAAATGTGGTATATCTGATTCTTACTTTCACCGACGATTCCCTTCTAGTTTTTCTCCACAATGAATATTAAGAATTTTTCTTTAGATTCTAAAAATTTTTCTTGTTTTTAAATAATTTTATTTTGATTTTTTAAAATGTTATTGGATTAATAGAATATATATATATATATATATATATATATCAAATATATATTTTTAAATATTATCTGAAATTCAAGTTTAAATTATTCATAAAATAATCTATAAATTCAAAAGTTTGAATTTCAAAATATTATGTAAACTTTAGTCTTGTATACTTTCCTACTTTTGGTAATAAATAAATACTATAATTTTAAAATTTATCAACCAACTGTTAGAAAAATAGTTGGAAAAACATTTTTGATTAAGTGGTTAAATTTATTTCTACTATTTTTCTGTCCAAAATTCAGTTTCAAAAAATTGTATAATCCATAAACATTATCGATCTAATTGTTAGATATTTGAAATTTGTTAACTCTTCTACTATCAACCAATCGTACCACTGATTTTAAATGTCTAGTATACACGCATAGACAGCCTTCTCTTAAAACAACACAAGAGATCTAGTTGGCTTCTGCTTTGTGTGGTCTTTAATTGTATTAACAGAGTGAAGACACTTCATGAATTTAGGGGACAATAATATAAAAATTATTAATAAATGATCTTCTTCAAGTGGTATAAATAAAAGATTGAAGTGGTTGGAGAGTAAGCTAAATTAAATGCTTCTCCTACTTCCTATCATTGTGGTTACCAAGTCAAATGTTTAAGGCTACTTTATCATAAATTAATTTCAGTTTGACTTACATATGAATTGAATACCATTTTATCTCAACTTTTTTGGATCAAATCTCAACCAAAATTAATTACAACAATATATATAAAAATCTGATTCCCATTTGTTGAAATCAATACAAACTCATCTTGGAACATACTTTATTTTGGACCTAATTTTATATATAGTACTTAGATTTTGATTGTTTAAGAATGACTTGAACAAGTGGTGTTTGTAAAAATCAATAAAGAAAAGAGATTTTTGAGTGATAAAAGATCATTTCTTCCAACTTTCATGAAAAAATTCTCACCCAATTGCTTCGTTTGGTAAGAATTTTCTTAAGAAATCACAATTATTTCTCTGTTAATTAACTACGACTATATATACTCTCCTCAAATTTTGTGTTCACACATGTCAAATGATTTGAAATTAATACAAAATTTATCATAAATGTACTAACTTGTTTGAGTTATAGTTTATGACGCAATTTCTTCTTTTTCGATAACACAAAATTTTATCTTCTACGATATGTTTTAAAGAAAATTCAAGAGCCTTTACTAATATGATAATGACCAACGTCGCAGGACTAAAATCGTGAAAAGTAGTTCAAACATGGCTAGAGATTTAAGGTGAGAGTGAGACCAAACCAAGTCAATACAAAGTCAAATACAACAAAATCAGCAAAGAAATAACCAAATTTTGTCAAAATGACAAATTTGGTTTTGCTAGAAGTTGAAATTAAACCACACTTACCTATATATATACATGATCAATGGATTATAACCCACATAAACTATTAAGTAAGTCTATTATCATATGAAACTTGAATCTTTATTTTTAATTACATATGATATGAACTTCTACAATATGTTATAACGAAACAAAAAACGTTAATTCAACATAAAATATCGCAGTTTGAAAATTAATCATTTCCTTCGAAAACCGAATTTTCTTTAACTAAATCACTAATATTAATTTGGTCAAACGATGGTAATCCTATGAAAACAATCTAACTTAACCGCATCAAACTTCTTAAATTTAATTTTAATGATACAAAATAACAGAATTTTTTAGTATTATATATATAACAAATATTTAAACTAATAATCATATATTTCAACATATTTTAATATATTGTTTTCAGAAACATAATTAAATAATATAAAATTTTATTAAAATTGCCGAGTACATATCGTTTAGTAATAGTGGTCACTTTACAAATTTTTAGGCACCGGGTTTGATATCTCTCCGATGCTAGGAGAAGGAAAAAAAAAGTTTTAGAATATGAGATTTGAGTATAGTTATAGATCGGACCTTGTCGATTCAATTATAAGAGTAAGATCGACAAAAAAAAATTATTAAAACTATAAAATATATCAAATTACAATGTTCAGTAACACCCTTTTGAGTCACGTACATCATTTGATCCGATCTATAGTTAATCTGCTTAATCTACATATTCCATGATACGTTTTGAGTTTTAACTAGTCGAAGGTAGTTCAATTGACTTCTCAATTATTGTCTACGCAACCATATCAACCGTGTACAAAACGAAAAGAAAAAAAAGTGTAAAATGTGAGGCACAGATTTCGATAAATAATAATAATAATAATAATAATAATAA
>OVAX01003256.1:0-21247 GCA_900406405.1 Lepidium africanum
ATTAGATCGAAGATCGAAGTTTGGGTGGACCAGTTGTTATGTCCAAACTTCGGGGTGGATAGAGACCGTCAACTCACCTTTAAAAGGTAAAAATATTTTTTTTGGATACTTAGAATATTATGTATAGTTGGTTAAGATTATTCACTTTTTCCAAAAGTATATATATCATTTCTCTAAAATTGTAACATTATATTTTTTTATCTTTATTAGGTAAAAAGTATTTTGGTAATTAAAATTAGGAGAGAAAAAATGGGTTATACAAGTACTTTAAAAAAATAGATTATTTATGTAATTTATAAAATAAAGTAGGTTATTTAAATAAATTTCTCTTTATATAAAGAATAATAAATTAAAGTACTTTCTTTATATTAAATACAAAAAATTATATATTTACAGATGGTGTCCAAGTTGGAAATGTAACATTGTGTTTATTTTTGTGTTCTATAATTTAAATTTTTGGTGTCCATCTAATTTAAATTAAAAGAGGTTGTCTGTATCAAAATAATTGTCGATCAAGCATTTTTATTAACATTAATCATTATTCAATTTAATAATTTGTGAATATGATTTATATAATAAGTGAAAACACGAATTAACAATCTATAAAATAATAATTATATGATTGTTATATCAATAATTTCAATATTTAAGGGAATTTCATGTAAAATGCCTTTTTTGACAAATAAATTATGCAAAATACCCTCTTTTTGAAATCTTGTCCTGCGTGCCCTCTTTTTACGATAAAAAGACGCTTTCACCCCTTTCTTCACCAGTAGTTATGCGTTGAATGGAACTGCCTCTTCATCACGGGTATGTTCGGTGAGCTTTTTTATAAATGAAAATGTTGGTTTCTTTTTGAACACAAGCTTTTAAAATTGAAAAAACACAAAATCAAAAAATAAGAAGAGATAGTGGGTCACGACACAGAAAGACATCAAACCCATGAAAAAAAATTGAACATTGAAAGGTACAATTTTTAGCCATTCGTTATGAGTTAGCCATCAGTTATGTGTTAGAATAAGTTTTTGACGTTGGAATATTTCTTATAATTTCAATTTAGGATGATTCGTCTTTGTCTACACATTTAGGGAAAAACATAGAAGAGAAGAAACAAGTAGTTGCGAAGAAAGAGAGAGAAATGTTGAAAGGTAAGATGGTCAAACCTCTCAATTGGGTAGAAAACTCGATTACATAAATGAAAGTGACAAGTACAGGAGAAAAATTGGGGGGGGGGTTTTGAGTTTGTTTGACCAAGGTTTGACCATTTACAAAATGGTAGTGCTGTTTAAAGGTTTTTGCAAAATAAATAGAGTTTGTCCATTGAATAAAATTGTCTCGAGACATGGACTGTTGACAACAAATGAACTTTGGGGACATATCAATACGAGTTTGAGAGTTATGGAGTTTATGTGGTTGTTTTTACATGATTTTTTATGAATAAATGGAGGACAAACATGGATTGCATAGTTAAATTGAGAGTGTAATACCTTCGAATTATTTTTAATACCATAGTTATTGCATCTGGTAAAAGTATTGTCTATCACACGTCTTTGTCCATTGCATCATCCATTGTCTACTGTCCATGTCTTTGAGCTTGAGAAAAACTTAAAATGCATGAAACATATTTCCGTCATATTGTCCATGTCTATCACATTGTCCGTTGTCCATGTCTATCACATTGTCCGTTGTCCATGTCTTTGCGTTTGAGAAATGATAAAATATATAAAAATTATGACCACAATACCCATGTCTATGTTTTCTCAGATGGTTCAGACTCATAATGTTTGTTAATATGTTTTGATATTTATTACTAAGAACTAGAGTCATACTAGTTCCACTTTTGAGCAAGTTAATGTCTGTCCATGTATTATATTATTTTTCTTAATCAAATGGACATAGTTTGTCCCTAAAATGTTGTACTACTACACAAATTCAAGTTTCCTTCAATTTCTCTCGTACTTTTTCCACTTCAATGCCTTACATGTAAATATTGTAATATAGATATGGACAATGACTCAAAACCTTAGACTCTAATTTTTTGATATAGTCATGTAAGTTTATAATAATGGGATCGAACAAATTTTATCAATGGACATAGACAACCAATAATCAATGGACATATACATTTCATATAATGCATGTTTTGTGTCTATATGGACATAGACAACTTTCCTTGACATATGCATAACAGACATAGACAGAGCCAAACCTCTATTTGTTTTGTGTCTCTATGGATATAACGTCTATTATACCTAATATTCCTTGACATATGCAGACATAGACCATTATATAATGTATGTTTCCTATACCTAATACTCGTTGTTATATATACCATCGACATAAACAGAGAATATATTTTATTATGTCCATATGGACATTTATATAATGTATGTTTCATATAAATGATACTATGACCTTCTTTTGTCGACATATATTGCTTCCTACTTCCTTTGTCCATGAGAAAGACTGGTCATGTCCATGTTCACATGAAGAAATATAAATTATGTCCCAATATTCTTTATTAAAGCTTATACCATATTTGGGAACCTATTGTGCAAACTATTTGTCCATGTCCATAGGAATGAATGTTACTGTGCATAATTTAAAACATGTCCATGTCCTTGTCCATTAGTTCATGTCCATTAGTCCATGTACATGTCCATCAGTCCCTGTCCATGTCCATGTCCATGTCCATGACTCAATGTAGTAACAATTTGTCCATGTCTGCAAGGTTGTGTACCAATTGCCCATGTCTTTTTCCCAAATACGCAAGCCTCATTCAGAATATCATTATGTAT
Organism: Lepidium africanum; assembly: GCA_900406405.1. NCBI lineage: Eukaryota > Viridiplantae > Streptophyta > Magnoliopsida > Brassicales > Brassicaceae > Lepidium > Lepidium africanum. Next base: position 2,799 of record OVAX01003256.1, read on the forward strand.
AATAAAATTTGTCCACATCCTCAATTATTACTAAATTCATCCGTTAAACTTGGCTAACAGGATAATTATTAAGGAAAATATATAATAATCCATGTCCACGTCTATTCGATTTGGAAAACTATTTTCTAAATAATTCATCCACGTCCGTCGGGTTTGGAAACAATTTTCATGTCCATTTCGCAAATACGGGAACCTCATATTTAGTTATCATTCTGAATAATATAAAACATATTCATGTCTATGAATGAATGTAATAAATATTTGTCCATGTCCATATGAATGAATATTACTCTGCATAATATAAACCATCTCCATGTCCTTGTCCATTAGTCCATGTCCATGTCATTGTCCATTAATGTCCTTGTCCATTAGTCCATGCCCATGTTGATGTCCATGTCCATGACTCAATCTAATAACAATTGTCCACGTCTGCAGGGTTGTGTACCAATTGCCCATGTCCTTTTTCCAAATACGCGAGCCTCATTCTCAATATTATTCTGAATAATATAATTTGCCCACGTCCTTAAATTATTACCATCTTCATCTGTTATACAAGTGGAATAAAAATTTGGCTAATAAGCTAATTATTAGGGACAATATATAATAATCTATGTCCACATCTATTCGATTTGGGAAACTATTTCCTATATAATTCCTCCACGTTCGCCGGGAAAACAATTTTCATGTCCATTTCGCAAGTACGAGAACCTCATCTTTGTCCACGTATGCTGGATTTGGTACCAATTGCCCATGTCGTTTTCCCATCTATGCAAGCCTCATTTTGTCTATCATTCTAAATAATAAAATTTTGTCCACATCCTTAGATTATTGTTGTGTTCATCCGTTATATTACTGTTTCATGTCCTTTCATTTCTTCCCTTCCTCTGATTTGAAATATTATTTCTTTTACTGTATGTCAACATCTAATTGAATAATATAAACTCTTTGGACACGTGTAATCCAACAACAGAGAATTGTTTCTTTATTCCAACGTGACAGATTCAGTCAGGAACTTTATTGTTTTTTGACAACAACGAAATAGTGAAAAGGATAATTTCACACAATTACTTTTGAAAAAACCATCCCAGATAATTATTTTTTTATTTTATATCATGTGTTATTTGAAAAGATACATATTTTTTTATTGGTTACTTTTCATATACATAAAAACTAAAATTATCTAAACCGTTAGTTTTTTTGGAAAATATTAGTTTTTTTATTTATTTTGATAATTTTGTTTTTTCACTAAATAATTGCTTAGAAGTTGGTTATTTTTTCTTATAGAAGTTATAATAATAATTAAATTGTTATATCAATTACAATGTTTCAATTGAAAAGACACCTTTCAAAACTAATTTTATTTTCACCAACAAAGACACATATTATTCATTGGATACTTTTTCTAAAATATAAAAAAATTTATTTGAACCATTAATTATTTTTTTAACTTAAAAATTGTGTCTTTTCACTCAATAACTGTTGGACGTGGATCCGATATCCTACTTCGTTCCACGAAAAACAATGGGCAAAATGCTAAGTATTGAACTCGGCAAGAATATCGAAGTCTCAACTCAAAAGAATTCCTTCTCGGAAGCACGCTGAAGCTTGAAAGAAGTCAGTTGACACATCAGCAAACAAAGAAATGGGAATTTTCCTATTCCAACATGGAAAATTTCTGAAAATCTAGCAAGAATCTTCTAGATACGATCTTATCTAGAAATTTGTATATTTTTCTTTATTCAATCTACTTTATAACCGCCTCTATGATCTATAAATAGACGAGCGAATCCTTCAAAAAAGGGATCGACTTTTTGACACACACACAAAGCTAACAATCTGTACTCGACAATCATCTTCTTCTTTGCAATACATTTATTTTCTTCAAAGCTCTCAAGAATCTTTGCCCAATCAAAGGAATTCTTTACACAGGAACATGGAGTGCACGCGAAAAGAAGGATGGTTGAAGACGAAGTAACCATTAACTAACCAGAAAGGAGGGACCTTAACCTCCAAGAAAATACTGATCCAACTCTTGGATCATCTCTGAACTCTGTTCAAACTCAGGAGGAGAATCGAGAAAACTCTCAAGAAGTTGCTGCCCTCTCCGGTCCGCTTTCCCCGCAACAAGTTGTAGAATGGAAGGCACTTATCTGATGAGCACGAGATGAATCGGTTTAAGGCAGCTATTCGGTCGGTTAGCCTTTTAACTTCTCATTTGTTCTTCAAAGAAGGTAGCTCTTGGATCACCTTAATCTATTTTGGTTTTGCTTCGATTCCCCTTTGAGTGACTATGTAACCGAGAAATTCTCACGAGGTTACTCTGAAGGTGCACTTTGCCAGATTCAGCTTCATCTGATACTCGTTTAAAGTTTGAAAACAACGTACTAAATGGTCGACATGATCTTCTGCTTTCAGAGACTTGACTAGCATGTCATATATGTAAACCTCCATTATTTGTCTGAGTTGGTCGGCAAACATCTTATTGACCAATCGCTGGTAAGTTGCTCTGGCATTCTTCAAACCGAATGGCATCACTTTATAGCAATAAGTTCCTCGCTCTGTGATAAATGAAATTTTCTCCATGTCGTCGGGATGCATCTGAATTTGATTATATCCCGAGAAGGCGTCCATAAATGAAAAGAGTTCGTTTCCAGCAGTTGCTTCGACAATTATGTCGATATTTGGCAATGGGAAACTATTCTTTGGACAAGTTTTGTTGAGGTTGGTGAAGTCCACACATACTCGCCACTTCCCGTTCTTCTTGGAAACGACTACCGGATTAGCTAGCCATTCTGGATATTGAACTTCGATGATTGACCCAACATCGGTTAGCTTTTGACCTCGTCAATTATAAACTTGGTCCTTTCTGGTCCTAGCTTTCTTCGTTTCTACGTGATGGGCTTGTAAGTCGGATCAACATTCAATCTATGGCTTGCAATCTTCGGATTGATTCCAGGCATATCTTTGACTGTCCATGTGAATATCGTTATGTTTTGTTCCAGAAGTTGGATCAACTTGTCTCGAATCGGCTTACTTAAGTTGACCCCAATGCTGACACGTTTAGATGAGTCTATTAAGTCGATATTGACGAGTTTGACGCTAGATTGGTTTTGTTTTTCTGGAACGGGAGGTTCCTACAATTCTTTGCCTCTCACAGTTGTCGTGATCATGCAAGACTTGTTTCGTAATGTTAACTCGGTGATAAAACAAGTCCGAGACATCTTTTGATCTCCTTGAAGAGTGTAAACTCCTTTTTTGAGTCTAGGGGCGGACAATTGTTGGAGGTGGATCCGAGATCCTACTTCGTTCCACGGGAAACAATGAGCAAAATGCTAAGTATTGAACTCGGCAAGAATATCGAAGTCTCCACTCGGAAGAATTCCTTCTCAGAAGCACGCTGAAGCTTGAAAGAAGTCGGGCGACACGTTAGCAAACAAAAAAATGAAAATTTTCCTATTCTGACATGAAAAATTTCCAAAAATCTAGGAAGAATCTTCTAGATACGATCTTATATAGAAATTTGTATATTTTCCTTTATTCAATCTACTTTGTAACCGCCTCTATGATCTATAAATAGAGGAGTGGATTCTTCAAAACAAGGATCGACTTTTTGACACATACACTAAGCTAACAAATTGTACTCGACAATCATCTTCTTCTTTGCAATACACTTCTTTTCTTCAAAGCTCTCAAGTATCCTTGTCCAGTCTTCTCTTTTTTTTTATCATAATTTCGGATTTATCCTTTTGTACTAGACCCGGTTCGACCACAATGAACTACAAAAAAGAAAAGGATATGTATTAGTTTACCGTTTTTAAAAGTAGTTTGTGCAGGAAGTCAATAACAAAAAGTGTATTTTCAATTATTTTTTATATAAATATTCTTTTAATATATCAAATATGTTATTATTTATTCTTGTGAGAACAACTTCCATGAATTAAAAAACAAAGAGATTATTATTCTAAGTTATTATGACCGAAAAATACAAAACCAATAAAACAAAATACAAAACAAGTTAAAAGATAACAATAATTCCATTATCAAAAGAAAACCAATCAGTTTAGAATTTATTTTACACTTATATGGATTTCTTTTTTCCGTCACACTTATATAATTTTTAAATAGTAATAAAATCAGTTTCGATAGGAAATAATTAAAATTGAAAAAATTAGTTTTTTATAAATATATCTAGATAAAAGGTTATATATTTTTGTATTGGGATTAAGATAGTTTTAATTTTTTGCAATGGAATTAATTTTTATAGTATATTTTGAAGAAAAATAATTACAAAAGAGAAGTTAATTTGAAAAGATACAATTATAGAAGACATATTTTCATATTTTCATAAATATATCTAGATAAAAGGTTGTGTTTTTTTTTTATTGTAACGTTACATATATGAAAATATGTCTTCTTTTTTCTAAAGTGTAATTTAGAACAAAAAATAAGTTGTAACTTTTATATTATAAAACAAAAATTGAATATTTAAATTTAGAGTAACAAAATAATGAAGTAGTTTAACATCTTGTTTTTAATATTACATATAAAAATTAAAATTTTAGTTTAGTTCAGTTAAATATCAATTGTTATATTTTTATGTGTTTTGTAATTTTATGGAAAAATGATCATATATATGTAATCAAACAAAATGTCTTTTGTTAAAATGATAGTTGTAGGTATTTCACATATTTTAAATGATAGAATGAAAGACTTGCTGAGACCCAATTGATATGAGTTTATTAAAACTCAAAACTAAATCAATAACAAAAATTTAAATTCTAAATGAGGTATATATAGATTTTAAAAGGTGCGATCATAAAGAAATGTATCCTTCATGAAAAAACACAACCTTAAATTGCATTTTTCATAAGTAAATAATATTAATAAAAAACACAACCCTATAAGTTATAAATGAAAAAATACAACCGTAGATCGCCATTATTGAGATTGTTATTATTATATAGATTATGACAAAAAATTTCTTATGCTGACTATTTGGCTAAACTTTATTTATTTGTAAAAGAAATTTCAGATAAAGAAAAAATAATAATTCTTTATTTATATAATATTTTTAATTTATTACAAAACTAGATGATGTTCCGTGCTATGCACGGGTTTGATTTTTATATGTAAATTTATCAATTATATATATATATATTTGATATATATACTAAAAATTAATCTATAATTCATAGTGATGATTAATGTTATACACATAATATATTTTTTTTATCTCTGTTGATTGAGATTTTGATGTATTACAATTTTTGTATATAAATTTTTTTGACTCGTGTCATTTAAGTTTTTAGACACATACTCAATTTGTTTTTAAACTTGTACTTAATTAAGGTTCTTGACCCACATTCATTTATGGTTTTAAACCCGTATTCATTTAAAGTTTTAGTTTCATATTCATTTAACATTACAGTTTTATTATATATAGAGATTAGAAAAATTCTTAATCATTATAAAAATATTCAAATAAATAAATTATTAGTAACATACATTGAAACAACAAAAATCAAATCTTAGTTGGTTAGAGATTCTTTTTCAAACCAACAAAAATCAAATCTTAATTGGTTAAAGTTTCCTTTTTAACAAACAAAATTTAATTCTTAATTGGTTAGAGACTTCTTTTTAAACCAACAAAAATAAAATCTTAATTGGTTAGAGTTGCCATTTTAAACAAACAAAAATCAAATCTTAATTGGTTAAAGTTTCATTTTTGAACAAACCAAATTCAAAATATAATTGGTTAAAGACTCATTTTTAAACCAACAAAAATCAAATCAAATCTTAATTGGTTAAAATTTACTTTTTAATTGTATATTTTTTATTGAAATCGAGTTAAAACAAATAATTAGTTTTTAAAATAATCTTATCTTAAAAAAATTTAATTAATTAAAAAAAATTGACCAATCAAAACAAATCAAAGGATTTAAAATATCAATTATATTACTACAAAGATACAGAAAATCTTATTGCTACGATCTTATTATATAAAGAAGAGTTTCTCAAAGTTAGTAATTAACAGGATTCTTCCACGTGTCAAATCCAATGATCATAAAATTTTTGGTGATATATTTAAAACAATTTTAAAAGAAAGATAATCATAACCATATCACAAAATATTTATATCTATTTAAAATCCTATTATATGAAAGAACTGAATCATAACATAAAAAGGAATAGTAAATAATCTTATTACATAAAGAAGGGTTTCTCAAAGTTAGTAATTAACATGATTCTTCCACGTGTCAAATCCAACGATCATAAAATTTTTGGTGATATATTTAAAACAATTAAAAAAAAAGATAATCATAACTATATCACAAACTATTTATATTTATTTAGAATCCTATTATATGAAAGAACCTAATCATAACATAAAAAAGAATAGTAAATAATTAACTATATCATAATCTAAAAATAATAATGTTGTTAATATTCTAAAAGGAAAACAAAATTCAATAAAATAATTAAAAATGTCTTACAAATATAATCATAAGTTAGTCAACATCGATATTATAAATATCTTACTTATAAAATAAATATTATATATAGATAATTATCTATATAGAGATCAGTCAGCACTCAACATGTAATCCTATTATATAAAATAAAGTTTCAAAATTTAGTAATCAACATGATTGTTATACGTATCAAATCCAATGATCCAAAATTTTGTAGTATCCTATTATATAAAATTGGGTTTCAAAATGTAGTAATCAATGAGATTAATCCTCATGTCAAATCCAACGATCAAAATTTTACAGTATCCTATTATATCCTATTATATAAAGTAAAGTTTCAAAATTTAGTAATCAACGGGATTTTTCCATGTGTCAAATCTAATGATCCAAAATTTTGCGGTATTTTTATATATTTTAAAATATGTTTTGTTTTAAATATTTATATTTACTAGGAACTAGATGTCTATAATCACAATCATAATATAAAGAGGGTTATAAATAATTATCTTTATTTATAATTATAAAATCCTATTATATAAAGTTAGGTTTCAAATCCTATTCTATAAAGGTAGGTTTCAAAAGTTAGTAATCAACGAGATTTTCCATATGTCAAATTCAACAATTCAATATTTTTAAGTATCATATCATATAAAGTTGTGTTTCAAATCTTATTATATAAAGTTGAGTTTCAGAAATTAGTAATCCTATTATATAAAGTTGGGTTTCACAAGTTAATAATCAATGAGATTTTCCATGTCAAATCCTATTATATAAAGTTGGGTTTCAAAAGTTAGTAATCAACAATATTTTTTACATGTAAAATTCAACGATTCAAAAATTTTAAGTATCATATCATATAACGTTGTGTTTCAAATCCTATTATATAAAGTTAGGTTTCAAAAATTAGTAATCATATTATATAAAGTTGTGTTTCAAAAGTTAGTAATCAACAAGATTTTCCATATGTCAAATTCAACGATTTAAAGATTTTAAGTATCATATCATATAAAGTTTTGTTTCAAATCCTTTTATATAAAATTGAGTTTCAAAAATTAATAATTAATAAAATTCTTAAATATTATCTAAATTATAATACGTATGTATATATATATATATATCAAAAAAATTCATAAAACTCGTACATCGCACGGGTCCATATCTAGTTTTATTATAATAGAGATAAAGCTGAAATATTTTGTAAAAAATTAAAACATTAAAATTGGCAAAAAAGAAAAACAAAAATATGAAAAACTACTAAGTACATTCTATTAGGATTAGGAAATTTTTTTTCATAGATATTGATTAGGATTAAGAATATAATTATTGTAGACAATACCCTAAATAATTTCGTGATTGTGTATTGAGATTATATGAAGTTTGTTAGATGCTTAAATATCAAGTAATGTTATTTAACCTTAGTTTAAGAGATTATTGACAAGTTATATTAATTTAACTATATTCAAGAGATTAGAATTCTAATAGATTAATGATTTTTACTAAAAGATAATCTCAAAGAACATATATAGGCGAGAATGTTAAGTTTGTTGGTGTTAATATTAGTTAGATTACAAAAATAATATTTAATCTAGATAATAATAATTAATTAATCAGCTATAGAATCTTATCAGGATATAATTGTGTGACAAATATTATGTGACAATATTTCCTATTAACAATACAACGTAATCCAAAACAGATAATATAATACGGTATTTAAGTTTATGCTATGTTTTTATTATATATAGAGATATTATGATAAAAATATATTATTAATTTTTTATTATAAAACTATATTTCAAAAACCACACCGCTTTTATATTTTTACTAATCACATGTCTTTTGTCCTGCTTTTTAATTATTAGTCAAAACTGCACTTGTTCTGTACTTGTCAAAAACCACAGTTCTACCGTACTGCTTTACCAAAACCGCAGTTACCAACCGAATCCTATAAAGATATGTTATAGACGTATAGCTAGGCTGCTAGGGCTTTAAAAAGAAAATTGAACATCATAGTTGAATTTAGAATAGATCATACAACGCAAAGAGTTAAATAATTCAGCCTCGAAAGATAATAAAATAAAGTTTAGTCGATCGAAGCTAATATTTGGTGACCGAATTAAATTTAAATGATCAGTTTAGCATTACGAAAACATACGACACTTCAAATAGATTATAAATAGATGCAAAAGAGTAATCAGGATTATTTAAATTCGGTTCCAAATGTAAGTGGCATTTACCTTAATGGCATGTGCTAATTCCACCGGCTACATTATGTAAGAACTTGACTAATGGGTCGGTTATTTGTGGTCCAATGTTGACCAAAAAAAATTGATTCCAAATATTCTGAGAAAAATTTGTAAACGATTTAAGAGATTCGCCAACATATATCAATAGTTAAGAAACCTATTTTGAGAAATAAAAGAACATATATTAGCCGGGGCTAATATATATTCACGCTTCATCGTATCAAAACGGGTTTGGAAGTAAATTATAAAATTAAAGTATGTATGTCAAATTCGAATGATGCAAAAGGACTACGCACCGCACATGATAACAGCAATCGACTATCAAAAAAAAATATTATTTATATGGCAATTGTTTACAAAGATAGAGTATGTAGTCATGATTGATACCAAGAGACAAAACAATAACCAGACACATAAAGGATACACATTAATGGCAAAGAAATTGTCTTCCTGTTTTGCTTTTTGTAATTATGTTCTGTAGAAGATATATAGAAAACGGCTAAAATTAACATAACACACTCAATTGCTTGAACAACTAAGGTTGAGTTTTGTCTAGAAATTTGTTTAAACGGTTAGGGTCTCGTTTGTACATGAAAGTGTGATCGGTCTTCTTCTTGTTTTCTTGTACGTGAAATTTTTTTTATCATTTTTACAGATGGTATCAATTGTTCGAACGGGATCTAACACAAATATTTTAAATCCTAATCGAATGATTTATAAAGGTTAATGGATAAGATTGTTTGTGTATGAATTATGAATATCCCCTCTTTTTGGAAACTACCTCCTCTATTTATAGGAAAATAGAAGCAGTTTGGATCTAGATTACAATGTAACTTAGATTGACATTATCTCTAAAGATTTTCTAGATTATAAGAAATATATAACATATTTAAAATATATAAGCTTTTGACGTGGCTAGGCCTACCTCAACCTCATATTTACAATTGATAGTATACACTTTGAAAATTGCCGTATACAGTATGTATATTTGTATACGATGATTTTTTTGGCGTCTCCTGTCATCTTGTTTTCCAATAACTAGGAAATTCAAAATTTAATTCATGATTAAGAAGACTAAATATATCTTTTTTTTGATAAAAAAGACTATATATATCTTTAAGAAGTATTATTGACAATCCATTGTGAATTTATGCAAACTCTCACTATGGCGTCGAAGGTATGTAGCTTTTTCACGTTTTCACGTTTTGAAAATGTAATTCTGCCGAAAACAAATCATTCATAACAACACGCACGGAATAGAAAAAAATGAAAATTAACAAGTGTTTTTCAAATCCATCCCGCACATTTTATATTTTAACTAGTTTATGCAAAAATTGATTCATCATTTAAGAGTAGCTTTTTGGCGTTTCAAAAAAAATTATTAAATTTTTTTTACATATTTACGAGTTTTTTTACAAAAAATTTAATAATATACTTATATTTCTTATAAGACTTTGCCACCATATCTCTTGTATTAACCTAATAGCCTATCCTAAGTACATGTCATCGATAGGAGGGTTTCTATTATCTATCATCTATAGCAGCTCGAACCCTGATTCAGGAAGAGAATCACGAGAATTTTAAGATACATGGAGCTCCTCCTCTAGCTTCCTGTGTTTCGAAATTGCATCTGGTACATAATGAAAAATTGTGTTCGTTTTCTATTGTGTTCGTGTTCTATTGTATATATGAATAAGAAAAAAGCAAAGACAAGTTCATTAGTATAAGATCGTTGAGTAACTAATGCATAAGAAGAGTGTCTCATACCTTTCTCGTTTATGTCTTTTTCTTTATAAAAAACAATATTATCTCTTGTCTTCAACTTTCTCAGTCTAAGTTTTCTCTCTTTTCTTTTCGTGGGTCACTTGTCTTCCTTGATTAATAAGCTTTTTCATAAGTTCATGTTTTCCACACATTCTTAATCTCTTCCCCAAGTTCCTTTAGTTTATCTTTCATGTTGGCTTCTTCTTCCTCTTCTCATTTTCATTCAGATTAAGCAAATGCGTCTTTCATCTTCTGGTTTCTTCACACAAACACCATCAATGAAGTTCTCACTGTTCTCACTCAGTCTTAGAAGTTATTGACTCATTTCAAGTGTTTTCAATACTTTTCATTTGTATATTTTGCAGCCAACTTCAAAATGAGCTCCACTAAGTTCAAGCTATGTTTGACATATTAAAGCTTCTCCTCTGATCAAAAGACTTTCTATAGATCAGTTTCTTTTCTCTTCTTATTGTCACAGTTTTCCTGATTCAGTTGCAAGTTCAATCTTGATTCTGAAAATTAGATGTTAACCTTTATGTATCCTCTTGGGTGGTTTTAAGGCCATATTTGATGACCCAACATACTACTCAAGCTTTAGGAGATTCTTCTCTTCTTCTCATTACTCTCTTCTAATGTTAAGTAGTCATTGATCAATGCCTTTCTTAGTTTTACGTTTGGCTTCCTTTGTCAAGTTCTCAGCCGATATCGATCAAGAGCTTTTAACTATATCTTTGTTAACCATTACTACATGCTCATAAAGCTTCCTTCAAATCCTCTTAAATTTGTTAACCACTAAGTTCACATATCTCCACTTGTTGTGATTGCACTTTCTGAAAATGCCAAAGACTAAATGATGATCAATAGTACTCTCTCAAACCAAATTCCATATTAGTTATCAAATAAACACATTTGGGCTCAGGTTGGTTTATTCATTCTTGGCATTGACCAAAGAGGTTTACTACAAGGTGTCTCAGTCCATCGAAATTAGTAATATGTACATTCGAAAGAATAACTCTGATGTCACAGTCACGTCAATGAAGAACTCATGAGACAATGATTTTTTCAAATTAAGAAGATAGTTGAGAAAATAATGCAAACGTGTTATAAGTACGTGGTAGATTAGTAAGATCAACTTGTTCATGCTCCTGCATCTTGAGGTTCAATTTTAAATTTCTGAATTTTGGCATTTGCCCTATGTTGTTTTTCAAATTCTGTTAGTACACGTTATACTTGAATTTTTTTTTTTTTTTTGGGATTTTGCTTTTTAAGAACGAGTATTGATATTTTTTAAAATATATATTTAATATTCATTTTTATAATTGAGTAGTATTTATTTTATGATTCAGCTCTTCAGCAAAAAAATACTATTTGTGTGTTTTAAACCGTTCAGTTATTTCATAATTCCGTTCAGTGTTATTCAATTATTCTAAATTTCGTTCATATGATTCTGCTATTTCATAATTTAGCTATTCAGCTATTCACTTGACATACTATTCGAACCCTATATTTTTCACTAAAATTATGTTCGAAGACAACAAGACACACTGCAAAGCTAATCATAGCCAAAAGACTCATTAGCTTTGCCAAGATGGACTAATCAAAACATTATTTTCATGTTTCATATCAATGAAAGCAAAGATTTCACTTTCGAGATATATAACCAGGAAATAATTAGAACTGAAACGATGCCAGAACCAATAAACCTTGTTAAGAAGCGGAACATTTACCTCCGTAATCTTTGTTTTCAGGATCAGCATAGGAATTAGGAAGCACAAACAGAACACCAGGTAAACCTGTCGTAAACAAAGCAACACATTAAGAATACTCTTCCTTATAGTAAGTTAACACATAGCTTACGAGACAAAAATAAGTAAAAGACCTTCAAGCTTAGTCGATGTCTCTTCATCAATCTCACAGCCAAACCCTAGATACCTCTCGCATGAAACATTGTAGATTCTCTTCTTTGCCTCTTCCTCACTACCAAAACAAAACAAAACACCAAACAGTCATTTATACATAATTGTAAGCCCTACATTGTCATTCATTTTACCAAAATTCACCAGCAATCAAGACAAATAACATATTCAACCAGTAGATTTTTACCTGCCAACGACTTTGGCTAGGGTTTGGATGTAACAATCAATCATCTGCTGCTTCGTCGCGCCTTCGCCGCCAGGTTTTTCCATAACAATAAGCCAGTGCTCATAATCGCACCCTGGAAACAAAGGTGTCATCTCCGTCGGTGGCTGACCACTAAAGTTAGAGCCAGGGTTAAGCGGCGAGTAAGCTGAGGTGGACCGGTTTGCTTGCCATCGGATTGAGACGAACCGATTTACCGAGTTGAGCTACTTAATAGAGTTTCTTGCCCGTTTTTTCCTCTAATTCTTTAAAAAAGAGAAGGATCAAAAAACCTTGTGCTGGATCCGACTCGAACAAATACTAGTGATGAAATAACAAAAGATAAAATTTATTTAATGAAAAAAATAGTAAACACATATAGTTATCCAATTATTTAAACAATTGTAAACGATTTAAGAAACCTATTTTGAGAAATAAAAGAACAAATATTAGCCGAGACTAATATATATTTATGCTTCATTGTATCAAAACGGGCTTCAAAGTAAATTATCAAATTAAAGTAGAAAGAATGATTCAACTAGTCCAGAAAGATGCCTTAATTACAAATCTAATCGTTTGACAATTCCAAACAGTGCCAAAGTGGAGGAAATTACATGGATTTCTAAAGGACATAAGTTTATTACGACAATGCCATTTTGATTTAATTTCTTAAAATAATCAAAAAAATTTCATTTCTTCTTCTTCTTTGACGAAGAAGAAGAAGAGACAATGAATTTTTTTTATAGATTTTGTTGTGCTTTTGTGTTGACTTCTTAAAGTTTTAGGTACTCTATAGTCATCTTCATCACTCCTCTAAGGTATGAGTTCATTAGTTTCACTTTCATGAAAGTTCACAACTCCAAAATTGGGTATTTTCCAGATAACTCGAGTTTGAGGGTTTTGTTGAGTGAGTTGAGTTGTGTTGTGTTGAATATTGGTTGGGTATCTTAATTATAACACAAAATTACAAGGCTAATGAGTTAATTTTAAAAATTTTGAATTTTTCGAAAAGTTAGGTTGAAGATGATGAATAGTGATGAAAAACCTACAAAACCTTGAAGGAAAACCTACAACAGAGAAAAATGTTTTACAGCGATAAACCTACAAAATACTAACAACAAACCTATAAAACATGTGAACTAAGTCGACAACGAAAAACCTACAAAACAAAACTCATTAACCTACAAATAAGGAAATTAAGCTAGTTGTTGAAGGCCCAAAAGTAAACCTACAAGTTGTTAAATACCTACAATGTGCAAACACTAACTATAAGCAAATTTAACCTACATTACAAGATCTGTAAGACCAGAACGAAGAGGTACTAAAACCTACAATACTTGGAAGAAAACCTACAACATAGAAGAATGTTTTAAAGCGATAAACCTACAAAAGATAAACATACATCAAACGGAAAAAAAACATATAAAGCTAGATTAATAATGAGACTATGATTCGATATGATGCTTTTTTGTTTAATTTTTGTATATTGATAAAGCAGAATTATTGTCCATGTGATGAGGAAACCAGCATAACTTTTGCTGCAGAGGACGATTATAAAGCCACAAAGTTAAAAAAGCTACTATACATATAGGAAAGTTCTTATATGATTTGTGGTTTGGATGTCCAGTATCTTGCTTTTGTGTATAATCTTTAGTAGTTGTAGTTTTGTGCCAGTGTTGGTGCTTCACCATTGTATTTAGTAGTTGAATTTTTGATCATTTCTTGTTTTTATGCAGTGTTGGTGCCAAGAGAATCAAAGAGTGAGGCTCAGTACTACGAAGGTTGAGCTTTGTAGAACACCGGATTAAAACGTTGTGGTTTTTTGATATACAAGTATTCAATAGATCATCATTTTCTGTGCATCAATTGAAGTTTTGCGTCAGGATTTGTAAGCTTCTCCAAAGCGTTTATGGATACATCTATTTCAGGGACGAGACCAGACCACATGAACTGTAGAATTTAGTGATCAGATTAGTGACGGTGTACATCAGTTGAGAGGTAGTAGATCACGATATGTTCGGTCTCTCTCGCTTTAGTAGTTGAAGTTGTGTGCCAGTGTTTGGTGACTGCATTTGTTGATCTTTCTGTAGCTTTCTCGTTGCTTTGTGCCTCTGCTTTGGTTTATTTGTCTTCGAGTTCCTCGGCTTATTTGGTTTGGACCTCCCATGCCCTTGTGATGGCCTATTCTATGACCCACATATAAATCAAGAGACTTAAGGGAAAATTTCGGTGAAAAATATACTTTTGTTCAAAGATCTGCTAAAAACATGATACCTTTTGATTAAATTCTATGAAAATAAGCAAATGGTGATTGTGTTGGAAATAAGAGAAAAGGAGAGCGTAAACGTTTGAGTAGAAAAAGATGTCTTTCGTACTCATATTAAAAAAGTTGATTCATGGGTTGTGAATGATGCTTCTGGGTTCGGTTTTGCCTCTTGTTGCTCTCAAGAACATGTAGATGATGTGTCAAAGGCTTAATTGTTTAGTAATTGGTGCAGTGATGATGTGTCAAGAAGGGAGGTGTTTCTCAAATGGTATAGAGTTTGCTACTATAATATATATTCTCTGTACAAGTAGTATCATTCATAGGCCTCGACATAATACCCGATACCTGGAACCCGAACCGAACCTAATCCAAAACTTCAGGTATTGGATAGTTTCGAAACCGAACTATTATCTATTGGGTCTGCTTTGTTTGGATCCGTGGGTACGGGTAATACTTGAACCCGAACCGATATCCAAATGG
Organism: Lepidium africanum; assembly: GCA_900406405.1. Classification (NCBI taxonomy): domain Eukaryota; kingdom Viridiplantae; phylum Streptophyta; class Magnoliopsida; order Brassicales; family Brassicaceae; genus Lepidium; species Lepidium africanum. The sequence goes on from OVAX01003256.1 coordinate 18,146, forward strand.
GTATTCGATTACCCGAACACATATATAAAGTTTAGTAATTTTCGAATATTTAGGTCTTTTTAGATATTTTAAAGATATTTTTTAGGCATTTGAGTATATTTGAAGTATTTTAAAATATTTTGGATAATTTTTTTTTAACTGATAGTTTACAAATATTTAAATTTTTTTTAGGTATTTTTGGATTTTTTTGGACATTTCTTTTGGTAATTTTTTGGTTTTAGAATAATTTTTTTTTAATTTTCGGGTATTACCTGAACCCGATGGGTATTACCCAAATCCGAATCGAACCTGACCTGAAAAAAAAAATTACCCTATTGGATAATAAAATCGTAAACCCGAAAACCCGAACCCGATAGAATATTACCCAAACCCGAACCCGAAACCCGGATGCCCAGGGCTAATCATTTATATGAAAATTATTTTTAGTTTATGAAAAATTAAGTTTAATTTCTTTAGGCTATATAGTCTAGTTTTAATAAATAGATCAACTAGTTTCTTTATTAATATTTGTAAAATACCTTATAGAACTGTATACAATGAAAATACTTAACCAAATAATTTTTTCAACATTAATGGTTTTATACGAAAAGTTTATGTAAAATTAAGTTTAATTCCCTTAGGTATTCTCTGTTATTAATGGGGTAGGATTTAGTTTAAATAAATAAGTCGACTAGTTTTTTTTATTAAAGTTTATAAGATACCTTATAAAACCAATAAAAAATATTTAAATAAACAATTTTTTCAACATTCAGTAATTATATACAAAATTATCTTTAGTTTATGAAAATTATTAATTTTCCATTGGGTTTTCTCTATTAATAAGGGGTAGAATTTCGTTTTAATAAATAGTTTAACTAGTTTCTTTATTAAGACTTATAAAATACCTTATAAACTGTATAAAACTAAACAAAAATACTTAAACAAAATTTTTTTAACATTCAGTGGTTTTGTACGAAACATAGAAAACTATCTTTACGTTATGAAATCATAAGTTTAAATCCCCTTGGATTTCCTCTTTTGTAAAGTTAGTTTTAATAAATAGATCGACTAGTTTGTTTATTAAAGCTTTATAAAAAACCTTATAAAATTGTATAAAATCAAACAAAATACTTTAACAAAGAATTTTCTCAACATTTAGTGGTTTATACGAAAACTATTTTTAGTTTATGAAAAATTAAGTTTAATTTCCTTGGGTTTCCTCTGTTAAGAAGGGGGTAGGGTTTTGTTTTAATAAATATGCCAACTAGTTTCTTTAATTCATGAAAAATTAAGTTTAGTTCTCTTGGGTTCCCTCTGTTAAGAGGGGTAGGGTTTAGTTTAAATAAATAGATTGACTAGTTTGTTTATTAAGGTTTATAAAATATGTTATAAAACTGTATAAACCAAACAAAAATACTTTAACAAAATATTTTTTCAACATTGAGTGGTTTTATACGAAAGGGTTAGGGTTTAGTTTTAATAAATAGATCTATTTGTTTCTTTATTAAAGTTTATAAGATACCTTATGAAACTGTATAAAACCAAATAAAATACTTAAACAAAGATTTTTTTCAAAATTTAGCGGTTTTATACGAAAACTACCTTTAATTTATGAAAATTAGTTTAATTCCCTTATGATGTAGCGACATATATTTCTTGTTCCACAAGCAATCATATCCTCGTTTTCCTTTTTATATTTTTAACAAATTTCCCCTTATTTTTATCTTATCAATACTAGGGTTACTCTTTTCGGTTAAGACTTTGCTTATATAAGGTTTTGTATTTTCATTCTTTAAACTTGGTTGTTATTTTGTAAAAATTAGAGTTTTCTCTTTCAATTGAAGTCTTCGAATTCTCCCTGTTAAACAAAGAATTTTGAGCAATAAAATAGAGCCTACCAATCCATTGATTTGTGAGTTCTCTTTTGTCATATTTGGCTACATTAGTTGGTATCAGAGAGTAAGATCCTCGTTATACCTCCAAAAAAAAAGTCTTCAGGCTACCCTGGGGGACCATAATAACGTGTTTCAAGAGAATTTATTAGAATTTCAACGGAGCTTGAACCAGACCTTGCGTGAAACCATGGAAACCGCAGTTCGCCATCTCGCTCAGGCTCAACACCACACTAAACCGGTGCATGCACGACAAGAAACGAATCCTCCTTCGGATATTGACATTGAAGATGACGAAGACATGTTCATCAACCAATTCACTCCCCTTGCTGACCATTCAAGTCGTACACATACTCAAACTCGTGACCTAATTGAGACCCCTAGAGTAGATAACTGACGTTGGGAATCTGGCTTGAAGCTTTATTTACCGAAATTTACAGGGAGCCTTCAACTTGAAGAGTTTCTAGATTGGATCACCACGATGGAGGAACTATTAGAGTTCAAAGAAGTTCTTGATCAGATGCGAGTGCCTTTGGTAGCTACACGTTTTCGTGGCAGAGCTTCTGCTTGGTGGCAACAAATAAAATATTTTCGTACTCGTGAAGGTAAAACTCGTATCACTTCATGAGAAAAGTTAAAGAGAAAGATACGTAAGGCTTTTCTTCCTTACAACTACACTCATTTGAGGTATAACAAGTTACAAAACTTACGTCAAGGAACTCGTACAGTTGATGAGTACGCATCTGAATTTTTCTCGCTTATAACTCGCAATTCCTTGACCGAGAATGAAGAACAATGAGTCTCTCATTTTATTGGTGGTTTACGAGTTTCAATTCAGAACTCCTTACTGCAATTTGACCTGTTATCTGTCTTCGAAGCTCACCAACGAGCTTTACTAATTGAGCAGCAAACATGGACTCAAGTGTCTTCTTCAAATCCTCAAAGCATCTGGTCTAATTCTGCCCTTGAGACTGTTGTTTCTCTATCTAGTGAACAGCCTAAACTTTCCAAACTAGGAGATGGTAAACCTCCATTGGCTCTGCTTCGTTCACCAACATATAAGTGTTTCAATGTGGAGATATTGGTCATCGGCAATCTGCGTGCCCTTCTCTTCACAAACTTGGTTTATTGGTTTTGGATGATCTTGTGTTTGATGAGTATAATGATGAGGAAGATGTTGCGGAAACAATGATGCAAATCTTAAAAGAAAAAACTAAAGCAATTAAAGAAA
>OVAX01003257.1:0-21244 GCA_900406405.1 Lepidium africanum
CAAGAGCCTATCCCTTCGTCCCCAATCCTTGTGAGTGCCGATTCTAGGAGAATCATATCACCATCTTCTCATTGTCTTCTTCCTCTTTGGAGCAGCCAACACATCTTATCCTCTTACTTTTTATATATTTTCTCTTCCTCTTTGGAATCTGTAATTTCTATAACATTTACAATTTAACATTATACCTGATTTTTTGTGGTGAGATTACCACAACGTTTATTGATCAAAATAGTATTGAAGTTACAAGAGAGAGTTTTGATTTCCGTTATGGATGACAAATATGATGCTCGAAGTTACCAGTTTTAGAGAAGAAAAGTGATAATCGATTTTCTTGCTCCGCATCTGGGAAGCCTCCTTTTATAGTCGGGATCTTATTGGTTTATCTGTCCTGCCGTCAAGGTGGTCATGATGACCTATAATCGTACAGTGGGACCGCAACTAGGGGATCATTGCCTCGAGGCATGTCCGTCGAGCTATCGGGTTGTTAACCTACTTGTCAGCATTTAATACTCACTGAACGGCTACGTCTAGCTAATGATTAGGTCATATTACATCAGTGCATTAATTGGTCGAAGACATTCATGGTTACTATACTCAACGTCGAATACCAGGATGTCGCTACATCTTGGAGTTATGACGCGTGCCGATGACGTGTAAGTCAAGGATGAACGCTCTGTTCTACTAAGTGTTTAGTGGGACTGTCGAACCCATATGGGCCGAGTCCAAAGTGAGGCCCACCTCCAACAGTAGCCCTCCTAGTTCGTCGTCCTCGAGCATTGAAGAGCACGAAACGACATGCCTTGTTCCGTATTTATGACTTTGATCTCCTTTTACATATGGATATGTCAGAATGGTCATGTTTACGGTGAATAATGGTGACTCTGTTTTTCGAGCGGCTTATTGAGAACGCTTTGCCTTCACACGGGCGCGTGGTTGCCTCCACGTTTCCTCTGCTCATTTGCACGTGGATTTATCTGCGGTTTCCTGGTGCGTGATAGTGCTTCGGGGGACGTGTGACATGACTAGCACCGTTTTGACTCGCGCCGCTTCGAGTCTATCTTATTTTTTCTGGCCTTAAATTCTTTTTATTTTTTCTTCTTCCTTAAATCATTTCCGAATCTTCAATAGGTACTTCTCTTTCTCTGGTGCTTAATATTCTTTCGTCTGATTTGTCACTGATTTTGTTTTGCTTGCGAATTATGTTATAATTTTTCGTCGCTCATTCGCCGTTCGTTCGTCGCTGTAGTTTTATCTCGTAGAATCTCCCGTTGATAGTTATCAGTCGAGAATCAGATTCTTGCTCTTCTTCTGTCTGTGAGGGCAAGGTGGAAGTGTCTACGGAGATTGAGTCTCTGGTGGCTCTGTCTATAGCCTGAGACGAGGGTTTTTGCGATCGCGAGGACTGTATCGTTAGCTGCTGTGGTTCCGGCGTTGCTTTGGCGAGCGGTCGTGAACCTAGCACTCGACTTGCAGCAAGGGACCAGGGCTTTGCTTCTTCTGTGAACCGCCACCTTGGTGGTGGGAAAGGGACGACTCATCCTCTCACTAGTCGTGTTGCTAGTTTGTCTTCAGTGCTCCACCATCCGAGTGTGCCTAACGTTGACGCTGTCTGGGCCCTTTCTGATCAGGCGCTAGAGGAAGAAGGGGTCACCATGGAAGTTAGGAAAATCTTCGTGCTTAGCTTAATGGGTTGAGTCATCCACTGTCATCGTAAACTAAATCATCTCTTGAGAAGTTGTGGAGGGATCTCAGCTTCTCAAGTTTGATAATTATGGTGGCGCCTAAGCCACATGAGAGGCCATGGACCCCTCTAAAGGGTTTTATTTGCCTGCACGAAGATGCTTTTAGACGATGTGTTATGTGGGTTCCGCTTCCGTGTCTGGTCATCGCTTATTGTCCACGGCGTCATTTTGTTATCTCTCAATTGCACAATTATGGTATTTTGGAATATTGTTGTTGTTCTCCTTCTTAGCTGTGCGGCCAGTATCAACGTTAAGTGCCGCTTCTTCGAGTTTTTGACTAAGATTAACCATCACAAGGATATGGATGGGACGTTCTCGGTCAGTGCAATGTCAGGGTGCACTTTTATCTCTGATTTTACCTCTAAGCTCTATAAGTATAAGGAGCGATACTTCTACGTGAAGTTGAATGCGGAGTCTATCTTTGACCCTGAACATTCGTGTATTCGTAGGACGTGGAATCCTGATTATGGTTTTACCTCAGTTTTCGTATGTATATGTTGTTCGTCGTGTAACTAAATCTCCCTTTTGTCTTTGTTTTTGAAATGGCCTCTTATTTTCCTAAGATGCAAAAGCGCGCTGAGTGTGCCGAGCAAGGTCTTGCGCAAAGTCAAGTGCGGACGAAGAAGCTGGACATCGATTTGATAGCCTCCATTCAAAGAGATTCGGTGGTGGAGGAGAAGTTTCAGGTAATTGAGCACGACCACGGCCAAATGTTATCGCAGCATGATAAAGAGGTTGCTTGGTGTGCTAAGTTGGAAGAGACTATGGAGAGAGAGGTCAAACTTTTCAGTAGGGTACATGATGAGCTTGATGAGGAGAAGACACGTGGTCGTGCGTAGCTGGAGGAAGTACTCGCTGGTTGGTTCGAGAGAGTGGGCCGGCTGATCGACGACCTGAATAAGGTGTAAGATCCACTAATGATGTGGGGACAAGTCGTTGGGGCCGAGGATGTCATGCAGCAGATGCTGGATGAATGGGTAAATTTCCATGCGGCTTTGGTGGCTAAGGTCAAAAAGGACCATGCCGATTATGAGGAGAAGGTCACCGTCCACAACATTACCGAGCTCTTTCCTTGGGATTTGGAATGTTAAGTCCTTTTGGCTGAGTTCTTTAGGATCTGTGGAGCCTGTGCAAGACATTGCATCACGTGGAGCGGGTACTTTAGCATCTGGGGAAGAGCCGAACTCTGTTGCTGGGGCGCCTGCGATTGAAGCATCGGGGAGTGCTCCACTGAGTAGCGGTCTATAACTTTGTGGCTTATCTTCCTTCTTGTATTATTTGCTCGTACTCTCCCCCTTGTTTTTTGTAAAGACGTTGAGCGGCTTATGCCGCGTATTGAAGTATTCCTTTTGCTACTTGATATATTTTTTTATTGTGTGAACAACACAGCTTTCCTCGCGAGATATTGCTCATCTTAGTAGGGTGCGAGGGATTTAGCCACTCTCCTTTTTTTTTATAGCGTGAGCGAACACAACTTTGCTCGCGAGGTATTGCTCGGCTTAGTAGGGTGCGAGGGACTTATCCACTCCCTTTTTTTACACTAAGTGAGCGAACACAGCTTTGCTGATATATATAAGGAATGAAACTTAATTGATATCAATAGCTGTGCTTGAAGGCTGCCTACATACCCCGTGGGGATCAAGCCAGTCGTAGTTCAATTATCTTACAATTTTTGAATATAACTATACGGTTGACCTTCTAGTTTGTTGTTGCACCGCACTAATAGTGGTAGCGCTTGAGGTTCATCGAATTCCTGCTTCGTGGGATCATTTCGCCATCCATGGTTGCCAACTCGTATACCCCTGGGCGGACAACTCTACATATGACGTATGGCCCTTCCTTGTTTGCACTGAGCTTCCGCGCATTTGGCTCGGCAGTGTTTTCAAAGACTCTTCTTAAGACGAGGTCCCCTTCTTCAAAGTGTCTGCCTTAGACTTTGGAGCTGTAGTTTTTGCTACATTCTGCTGATACTTCTGTACACGGAGACAAGCTAATTTTCGTTGTTCTTCGAGGTCGTCTAGGCTTCCTGTGAGTGCTTTTTGATTGGTGTTCTATTCAAGTGAAGCACTTAACCTTCTAAGGCTGGGTATGGCGAGTTCAGCTAGAACCATCGCCTCGACTCCGAGAGAGAGCGAAGAAAGCGTGCTACGTGTTAATCTGTGCAGCGTAGTTCTGTGCAGCCAGAGGACCCCGTCAAGCTCATCTGCCAACATCTTCTTTATACCGTTGACGATCTGTTTGTTGGTCCCTTTGACCTGTCTGTTACCTTATGGATACCTAGGCGTGGATTTATTCAAACGTATCCACCATCTTGCGTAGAAGGCTTCACAGGTCACCGAGATGAACTGGCTGTAATTATCCATGAAGATATCGTAGGGGAGCCCGTGACAGTAGATGATATTTTTCCACAAGAATTTCTGGACATCCTTATCCTTGATTGTCGCATATGATTCTGCCTCTACCCATTTGGTGAAGTAATCGGTCATGACGAGGAGGAAGGGTTTTTATCTCGAATGAGGGAACAGGCTGACTATGCCCAAATCCCATACCATGAACGGATACGGCATGGCTCTGCTGGTAAGATGTTCTGTTGGTATGCGGATAAGAGGTGCATATCGCTGGCATTGATCACACTTGGCTGTGTGTGCGTCACAATCTGTTAGTAGGGTTGGCCAATAATACCCTAAAGTCTTGACCTTCTGAGTGAAAGATCGTCTGCTGGAGTGCTTTCCGCACGACCCACTGTTTATCTACCTAAGGACCTTTTGAACTTCATCAAAGGCTATGCAGTTGAGTAAGACTCTATTAGTGGACCAGCGAAAGAGGTGGCCGTCCATTTGTGGGTATCGTAGAGCCCATGCACGCAGTCGTCAAGCTGCCCACCTATTCGTCGGGACGGTCCCATCCAATACGTACAACAATATTTCGGTTCTCCAATCCTTTGGCTTGTCTGCTCGACTGGGTCTTTTGGTGTTCTCGTGTGGGACTATGTCTGAGTGAATTGTTGCGCATGAAGTGGCATTTAATTCTCTTTTCTCCAAGTTGAAACTCGGGAAATTGATGCTGCCAACGGCTATCACCCGACATTGTGTTAAATCTAACGTGCAGGCGAGCACAACCAATGCATCAATTGACGAGTAATAGCTGCGTGGGATCTTAGTTAATGAGAAAGGGGTGAATTCCTTAGCGATCTCATCCACGACCTTTAGGTAAGAATCCTTTCGGTCATTTTTGGTTTCGTAGATTCTAGCATGCTGGTTCACGACCAATTACGAATCTACGTACGCATTGAGGGACTTTGCTCCCAAAGTCTTGGCTAAGCATAACCCATCAATGAGTGCCTTGTACTCGACTTCATTGTTGGATGCCAGGAATGCTACACTGAATGATTGCTCGAGTATTTCCTTATTTTGTGACACCAAGTATACTCCGACTCTTGATCCGTGTCATGACGCAGAACCATCGATGTGCAACGACGATGTGTCCGAAGCGTAAGTGCTTGCCTGGACGAGCTCCAGGGAAAGCTCTACTAATAAGTAGGCTAAAACTTGGGATTTAGTCGCTGTTCATCCCTTGTACTTGATGTCGTGCTCGCTTAACTCTACGGACCATTTTGCAAGAATACTTTATTGGCTTGGACTATCAAGGATGGTGTGTAGAGGGTGGTTGAACGAGACCACGGCTGTATGTGACTTGAATTAAGATCTTAATTTTCGCGCAGCGGTGGCGGCTGCGAACACTAGCTTCTCCATTGCCGAGTATTTCATTTCAGCATTGTCAAGCGCCTTGCTGGTGTAGAAGTTCGGCCTTTGCTCACCTCAGTTTTCCCTTACGAGCATGTTACTCACTACAAAACCTGTCACGACAATATACAGGTAAAACATCTCTCTTTCTTTGGTTTTGCTAGTACTCGGGGTGTTGAGATGTACGTCTTGAGCTGTGCGAATACGTCCTCACACTTTTCATCCTCGATGAAATGTTTATTACCGCGGAGGAGTTGGTAAAATGGCAAGCACTTGTCTATTGGTCAAGAAATAAAACGATTGAAAGCGGCTATTCTTCCGGTGAGTTGTTCGACTTTGCACGTGTATTTGGGAGACGGGAGATCGAGGACAGCAAAAATTTGCTTTGGGTTCGCTTCGATGCCGCACTTGGTGACTACATAGCTAAGGAATTCTCTTGACGTCACTCCAAAAATACACTTTTCTGGATTGGATGTACTCGTTCAGAGTCTGAAAGCATTCGCGAAGATGGGCGATATGCTCTCCCACTCGTAAGGATTCGACCAGCATATCGACTATATAGACTTCCATGGTGTGCCCTAGCTGCCCGGCAAATATCTTATTGATGAGACGCTAATAAGTTACACCAGCGTTCTAGAGACCAAATGACATTACTTTGTATCAATATGTCCCTCTAGCCGTAATGAATGCCGTTTTTTTTCAGTTTGTATAACTCATCTTGATTTGGTTAAACCTGGAGAAGGTGTCCATAAATGACAAGAGCTCGTTCCCGGCTGTGGCCTTGACGAGTTAATCGATGCGGGGTACTAGGAATATATCCTTGGGTCATGCCTTGTTGAGATCCATGAAATCAGCGCACACCCTCCACTTTCCATTTTTCTTCTTCACAACTATCGGGTTAGCTAGCGACTCGGGGTACCTAACCTCTGCGATGGATCATGCCTTCAACAGTCGGTTGACCTCATCGTTCACCACTTGTGTATGTTCGGCGCCTAGTTTGCATTGCTTTTGTTTAACTAGTCGAAAAATGGGATCAATGTTGGGATCATGGCAAGCAACATTAGGGTCGATGCCCGGTATGTTAGCGATACTCCATGCGAACGTTGTGACGTTCTCCTCAAGGAATATTATGAGTTCGACCCGAATGGAGGGGTTTAGCTCCGCTCCTATGCCAACGCATCAATTTGGCATTGATGGGTCAATGTTGATTTGATCTACCGCCTCCTTTGGAGGCATGCTCGGTGCCGTTAACTCTCTCGCAGTCTCTGGCGTTGATATGGCGTAAGTCTGCGCCGAGTTGGTGCGCAGCCTATGCTCGGTGATGAAGCACAAACGTGCTACTTTCTAGCTTCATATCAGGCTGTAGATGTCGGACTCTATCGAGAACATGACGCACTGATAGTAGCTCAAAGGGATGGCATTTTGAGGATCACGTTGTAGATGGTCGGGGTGTTGACGACGTGGAAGTGTATCCATCTCGTCGTGCCAACTAATGTCATAGGGAGCGTGATCGTCTCGATCGTGTTCAAGGTTTTCCCATCGAATGCGGTGATTGGGTGTCGAGCTGGTTTTACCGCGAAGTCCTTCAACTCTATTTTGTCAAGGGCCTCCTTGAATATTATATCGAGCGAACTTCCCATATCTATCAGGATTCTGGCGACCTCGTATTCGGCGATCCTAATCTCGACTACTAAGTGGTAATTATGTGGTTGATCGAGACCATCAGCATCTTCTTCAAAGAATAAAATGTCTCCTCCTTCAATGACGAGCTCGTCAATCGGTCCCTCAGCAATTCTAGGGCATTGGTCCGTTGCGACCCTTTATACGGGGGTAGTCCGCGACTTTCGCCTTTCATTTATAACTTTTAATGGACTTGATGGAGTCATTATCATTCTAATGTACCCTTTGGCCGGGGTCTAGTTTCCGTCGTCTTTGTGTGGCCTTTATTGCGGGCCTGGAAGGGCCTGCGTGGTCTCTTCCTTCTTTATCGTTTCAGTTCCTTGCAGCTCGGTGCCATCCTTGACCGCTGGTGGTGCTGGTAGATTTCATGGACGTGATGTGCTTGTGGCTGCCGCTATTGCTTACTCTTATGATCCCACGACGGCTCCCTCTGCGAACTTCTCAAGGAGGAAGACCTTTAAATTTCTGCACTTTGCCATGGAGTGAGTCGTACTGCGATGGAATTCGCAATAAACTAACACATCTGGTTGGGTGCTGGGCCTGTGCCATTTGCTGTTGAACTGCTTATGTCTCTGCCGCGTTGACGGCTCTACATAGGTAGGCTCTAGCTCCTCGTCCTCCTTGGTGATCATGAAGGCAGTTTGCTTTTTCTGATATTCATTACTCATGTGTTGGCGAGGCTCTACGTATGCTTCTTGTGCGGTGATTTGGGGACTTTTGTATGTCGCCTTCCCGGTTAGCGAAGAATATTGTCGCGCGCACGCTTTTTTTTTTTCGTTGGCTTCTACGTGCATGAGTACACGATGTATTACGTCCTCTAGCGAGGTTGGTTACGCATTTTGAGATCACTTTTGACGAATTCGTCCTCATGTCTGATTGTGGTTCTGACCAACTCGGTAGTATTCTCGTCGGCTATCGATACTCCGGCAGCGATGTCTCGAAACATGTCGAGGAAAGCCCAAGGCGACTCGTCCGATCCCTGTTGAAAGGCTTGAAGGGCCACGATGGAGCTATTTTGCCGGATGTACATGGAGTAATGCTTTAGGAAGGCGTCAGTAATCTGATCGAAGTTGTCGATCAAGTAAAGCTTGATTTTGGCGAATCATCCTGACGCATTACCGTTGAGATCCTCGACAAAGAGCTGGCATAGGCCGGCGTCTTGTTCCTCTGGTGAGAACCTCGTCCTTCATGTGGCGATGATGAAGGACATGAGGAGGTTCCTAGGGTTTGATTTTCCTTCGTATGTCGGGCACCGAATCTTTACATCAGTAACAACTGTTGTACTCAAAAGGCGACGCGTGAACGAGGTGTTCCGAATCTGGACTCAGACTACGTCTAGTTCTGTAGTCAAACTAGTTGCTTAGTGCAATTTCAAGGTCCAGTTCCCCTCGGTTTTCTCCAGGGTTTCGACACTTCCTTCTTCTTGCGTTCTAACATCTGCGGTATATCTTGGATTTCGAGGTGCGAGCATTGTCATCGGCAAATTCGGGGGTGCAGGAAAATCTGCGAACGTAGTGTGATTCAGTCTGGTTGGGACTTGGTCAGCCTGGAACACAACTATTTGTTCCTGGAAAATGATTTGTGCGGCGGTTAATGCCTCTAGACGCGCAGATATCTCCGTGTTCTTTTGCTTCATTCGACTAAGGATGAGCTGTAGTGGGCCGATCCATCTGCGTCTCTGCTGTGTTCTAGGACTTGGACCGGTCGTTGTTCGTTCCCTCTTATCGGGTGGGTTTGGATGTTTTTCGGCAGAGCGACATGAAGTGTCATGGTGCGCCCAATGTTTGGTCCATGTGGTGTCATCAACGAACTCTTTGGTGGGAGGGTCGTCAGAGTTGCTGCCTGGTTCATCGTTTCTGTGGAAGAAATCATGTTTGCCATTGAGTTGAGAGAAATCTTAGTCCCCACAGACGGCGCCAACTATTTGTGGTGAGATTAGCACAACATTTATTGATTAAAGTAGTATTGAAGTTACAAGAGTGAGTTATGTTTCTTGTTATGGATGACAAATATGATGCTCGAAGTTACCAGTTCTTGAAAGGAAAAGTGATAATCGACTCCCTTGCTCGGCATCTGGGAAGCCTCCTTTTATAGTCGGGATCTTATTGGTTTATCTGTCCTGCCGTCAAGGTGGTCATGATGACCTATAATCGTAAAGTGGGACCGTAATTAGGGGATCATTGCCTTGAGGCGTGTTTAGTCGAGCTATCGGTTTGTTAACCTGCTTGTCAGCATTTAGTGCTCACTAAATGGCTATGTCTAGTTAATGATTAGGTAATGTTTCATCAGTGCATTAAATGTGCATTAATTGGCCGAAGACATGCATGGTTACTACACTCAACGTCAAATATCAGGATGTCACTACATCTTGGGGTTATGACGCGTACCGTGGACATGTAAGATGTCAAGGATGAACGCTCTTTTCTGCTAAATGTTTAGTGGGTCTGTCGAAGCCATATGAGCCGAGTCCAAAGTGAGGCCCACCTCCAACATAGATCACGAGATTATCAATTCTATTTGGTTCTCTCATACTCATTCTCTTTGTAATTCATGTGTGTTTGTGAAGAAGATGAAGATCAATTGATAATTTCACCAGGAATAAAAAGTTTGTTATCCGATAAAAATGTATGAATCAGTAGTTATGTGTATGCAAGGTATATATATATATATATATATATATATATATATATNATATATATATATATATATATATATATATATATATATATATGTTAACACACAATATATGTGTTAATCGAGTTAAACGTTTATCATATAATAAATATATTACCAGGTAATATATGTGGTACCAGTATAATCTGGTAATATATATTGTATCGCACAATATATGCGCTAAGTAAATACATATTTATCAGATAATAAATTTGTTAACAGGTAATATATATGTTAGCACATACTCTATTTGTTAACTTATATTTTATCAAGTAATATATGCGTTACCGGCTAACAAATGTTGGAATCGCATTTAATACAATGTTCCCACATATTAAACAAATACATATTTATCAGTTAATAAATATATTAATAGGTAATATATGTGTTAACGTATAAAATACTCCTTCTGTTTTATTTTATAAGGGGTTTTAGTGTTTTTCACAAAGATTAAGAAACATATTAATTGTCAATTAAAATAATTTAATATAATTTAAATACACTCTAACCAATCATAGACAATTCTGCAGAATATTAAAGGTAAAAAAATATTAACTTCATTTAATTTTGCCTAGAATTATGCAAAACACCTTATAAATTGAAACAAAATAAAAATGTTAAACACCTTATATTTTGAAACAGATGGAATATGTGTTAACATTTATTTTATTAGGTAATATACCCGTTAACGGGTAACACATACTTTAACGGGTAACAAAATTGGTATCAGCGCATTAAATACATTGTCCAGCATTTAATGCATTCGCATCTTTCTTCCAAAAGTTTTGTAGGGCACGAGGTTAATATTGTAATGACAATTGTAGGGCCATGTCATCCACCTAAATACAATAACTAAAATGGTAGATTTCAAATTTGTGAGTATGTTTTGCATATTCACCTAATTCACTCATTAGGAAACTACCATTTTTGTTTTTATATTTCGATCTTTGAGTAGGATCATATGATGTTTTAACCATTCTCTCCTTAGGTCCAAATTTGTGATGAGGTTGTGTCTTACATATGGCCAAAAATCACATTAATGGATCTGATTTTTATAGGCTTAGGCACCATCGTAGACCTAACATATTGCAAGCGTTATTAACTCTTAATGGTTTCTATCGCTAAGCTTACATGTGCATGCAAATGTTGATGGGAAGATTAAAAAATAATTTTTCAATCCTTCTATATATTAACAAGCACCTGCTTCAATAACAAGCAAATTAAATCTCCATCAGAACATAGGGTAGCTGTTGAAGACATTTGTCAAGTGTTTTCAATGATTGAGTGTAGGCGCAAGCCTATCATATCTAATTGGAATTTATAGTGTCTCGCTTTGTGAAATTGCACTTGCTTAGCAGCTAATACTAGGTAATAATGGCGTGTAATTGCTTAGCATATACAATACATATTACCAGTTACTTACACGATTAACAGATACAACCAAGCATATCAGTTACGTGCAATATTAGCGTATACTTGCGCTCTTATATTTGCTGTCTTAATTACCTCGTTGTTCATTTATCACCAGATGTTGTAGCAGATAAGGCATACGCACGTCGAACATATATAGTTGGTATACTGTGTACGTTGGCCGTAACAGTACTTGTATCTCGTATATATATATTTTTGTATAAAGTAAATGTTGTCAATAATATATGTGATGATGTGGTGTACTTGCTTAGCTGATACAATACATATTATCAGTTACTTACTCGATTAGCAAATACAAACAAGTATATCAGTAACCTGCAATATTAGCGTGTACTTGCGATGTTATATTTGTTGTATTTGGTACTTTGTTGTTCATTTATCACTAGATGTATTAGCAGACAAAGCTTATGAACGACGAACATATATAGTTGGTATAATGTGTACGTAGGTCGTAACAGTACTTAGTACTTGTATCACGTAAATATATATATATATATATTATGTATCAAGTAAATGTTGTCAATAATACTATGTAATGATGTGGTGCACTTGCTTAGCAGATAAAATACATATTATCATTTACTTACACGATTAACAGATACAAGCAAGCATATCAGTGACATGCTTATACTAGCTCATTGTTCATTTATCACTAGATGTTGTAGCAAATAAAGCATACGCACGGCGAACATATATAGTTATTATACTGTGTACGTATTCTGTAACAGTTGTTGTATCACGTATATATTTTTGTATCAAGTAAATGTTGTCAATATTACTATGTAATGATGTGGTGCACTTACTTAAAATATACAATACATATTATCAGTTCCATACATGATTAGCAGATACATAATCATGGGGATGCTTTGCAAACAGGCAAAAAATTTGCTTGTTCGTCGTTCAGTACCAATTAACACAAACTGTTACGAGTACAATAAAATAACAATTATTTGTACTATTATAGATATTAAGTCAACATACGGCGAACAACTAGAGTGTGTTTGGTCATGTCAACTAGTACAAAATATAAATTTCACCATCGACTCAAGAGTACTACGTAAAGTTGTTAAGGGAATGCTTAGCGGATACAAGCAAGCATATAGGTTAACCCCAAATTGCATCTGCCGCCTACTCTATCTCCGCCTTTATTTACCAACCTTTATCGTCTCCTTAGTGTCATACCTGCTACCTACTCAATTACCACCTACACTAATATTTACCTGCTAACTTGTGTCGTATTTGCTAAATACTTATGTAGGGTCAACAATATTTTAATCTTTCCCAGCCAACTTCTCTCCACCCTTGCTCAAGTCTATCGATGTTAAGCTTCCCATACATGTAATGCAAACACTAACTTCAGTCATTTCCCTCTAATTATATCCATGAACTCAACACCCACCACACTATCCAAACTTCCTTTATCGGTTTTTTTTCCACCAATACATTTTTATTATTATTTTAATCTAACTTTCTTTACTGTATATGGAATATATTTTTTTTTACAGTGAATGAAGCCACAAGTTTTAGGTGTTACTTGTGCACCTATAGAAAAAGTAAAATAGTTCATATCTGCGCACATAAATCTACATATACTAGTCAAAACAGTTTCCTAATTATGTAGTATTTTTTGTATATTATCCCAAATTACTCTAAAATAAATCAAATTTGAATTATTTGCTAGACATATATATATAGCCATAAATAATAATATCTTCGGAGAATCAACTTCTTACAGATTCTGTATAAATTTCGGGTCAATTACCAAAAAGAAAACATTTACTTCATATGCCCGATTATGCTTCCAAGAATATACGAAAATTACAACTTAAAACGACAATTTTTAACCGTAAATTATGAAAAGTCAAACAGAAAGTAAAATAAATTTTCCAAAACAAAATTTTAAACCGAAAATCCACAACCAATGAACATTCTAAAGAAAAAAGGAAAAAAAAAGGTACAAGACAGATTAAAAAAAATAAAGAGTAAATGCAATAAAAGAGTAGTCAAAGGAACAAAACGACATCATGTTGAGAAGAATATACCCACATAAAGAGGACGAATATGTCAAAGCAAAAACAGAAAAATGGTCACAAATAAAATAACCCGTTCCCGACGCTGCCTCTCTTTCATTTCGCCAAACTCATTACAATCCTTCTTTCTCTGTCTCTACCTTTTCTAAACACAGAACACAAGTATTCTCTTCTCTTTGTCTTCCTCTAAGACAAATCTCACGAAGCTTGTTTGCGAGTAAGTTTTAACAACATTTGCTCTTTCTATATTAGCGCAGAGGAGAAGAGAAAGAGAGAGAGCAATGGCAGGAGATCAACTAAAAGTGTTAAACGCACTCGACGTTGCAAAGACGCAATGGTACCACTTCACGGCCATTATCATTGCCGGAATGGGATTCTTCACTGATGCTTACGACCTTTTCTGTATCTCCCTCGTCACTAAGCTTCTCGGTCGCATTTACTATCACGTGGACGGCGCAGAGAAGCCTGGAACGCTACCTCCAAATGTCTCATCTGCGGTTAACGGCGTTGCGTTTTGTGGTACACTCGCAGGTCAGCTCTTCTTCGGCTGGCTTGGTGATAAGCTCGGGAGGAAAAAAGTTTATGGTATGACTCTCATGGTCATGGTTATTTGCTCAGTTGCCTCGGGGCTTTCCTTCGGCAAAGACGCAAAAACGGTAATGACAACGCTCTGTTTTTTCCGATTCTGGCTTGGTTTTGGCATTGGTGGTGATTATCCGTTATCCGCCACGATTATGTCGGAATACGCCAACAAAAAGACACGTGGTGCGTTTATAGCTGCGGTTTTTGCTATGCAAGGGTTCGGAATCTTGACCGGAGGGATTTTTGCCATCATTGTGGCTACGGCTTTTGAGGCTAAGTTCCCGGCTCCACCTTATAAAGTGGATGCCTTGGCATCCACGGTTCCTGAGGCGGATTACGTGTGGCGGATCATTCTGATGGTTGGTGCTTTGCCGGCTGCAATGACATATTACTCGAGGTCAAAGATGCCTGAGACCGCCCGGTACACTGCTCTTGTGGCCAAAGACACTAAGTTAGCGGCTTCTAACATGTCTAAAGTTTTGCAAGTGGAGGTCGAAGCAGACCCGCAGAGAGATGAAGGCAATTCCAATTCCTTTGGCTTGTTCTCCAAGGAATTCATGAAACGCCATGGCCTTCACTTGCTCGGAACCACAAGCACATGGTTCCTATTGGACATCGCCTTCTACAGTCAGAACCTTTTCCAGAAAGATATTTTCAGTGCGATCGGATGGATCCCTCCGGCTCAGACTATGAACGCGATTCAAGAGCTATTCAAGATCGCACGTGCACAAACCCTAATAGCCTTATTCAGCACGGTACCTGGTTACTGGTTCACAGTTGCCTTCATTGACATTATTGGTAGATTCTGGATACAGATGATGGGTTTCTTCTTCATGACCGTCTTTATGTTTGCTCTCGCCATTCCTTACGAACATTGGACTCACAAGGAGAACAGAATCGGATTCGTGGTTATGTACTCTTTAACATTCTTCTTCGCCAACTTTGGACCTAATGCAACAACTTTCGTGGTGCCTGCTGAGATCTTTCCAGCTAGATTTAGATCAACCTGCCATGGAATTTCCGCGGCTTCAGGAAAATTAGGAGCAATGGTTGGTGCGTTTGGATTCTTGTACTTAGCACAAAGTCCTGACAAGAACAAAACAGAACATGGATATCCTCCAGGCATTGGAGTTAAGAACTCCCTCATAGTTTTGGGCGTGGTTAATCTTTTGGGAATGGTTTGTACTTTATTGGTTCCTGAATCCAAAGGCAGGTCTCTCGAGGATATATCTGGTGAAAATGACTATAATGATGAAAGTAATAACAGAGACCAAATGTCGCCAACTGCATAGAGAGATTCTGATAGACGATTTTTTTTGTTTTTTGTTTTTTTGTATCTTTGTTTCCTCTTTGTCTCTATTCCTTACCCAAGCATCTTCCCGGTAGCAGGAACTCAAAAAAAAATTTCGCTATGTTCACTTATCATAGATTGTTATAAACTTCATGCAATAGATCTGATTCTTTTACATATCTGTTTCAATTTGGTTATTAGATTTCAAATTGAAATGGAAAGCTAATAGAATGTGTTATTCATTGTTGGACTGAGCTAAAGAAAAAATGTTAAGAATCAAACATCCAACAGTAACACTCAGTACAAATGTGTATTATACAACGGCAACGCTCTGTTTCTTCAGTCATTTTCCATTCAAAAATATGTTGCAGGTGGCTTTAACGCCTAAATGAAAGCAAAGAGTGAATGAGAGATCACTGTAGAAGACAATGAAGGTAAGAGAGGCTCTTACTCTGTCTATATAGATATTAGATATACATAATAGCTTCCCAGAACAATACATGGAGTAGTACTAGACACAATACAATTTAATGGTTATGGTTTATGATATCACGATACAACAATATTCTGGATCTGGTTTGAAACAAAAGAATCAACTAATGTGCATAAAGGCAAAGTCGTGTTCAAAGGCCTGCTGAAACTAAACCATGCAATGTTACAATTCCAATCAAGGTATTGTCTTCATTAACCACCGGCAAAAACTGTACAGGCGATGGGGGAGACTCCATTTTCTTCATAGCTTCAACTGCCATTGATTCCGGTCCAATCGTCCTCGGCTTCCTGTTTTAACAAATATTTCAATTTCAACATACACCAATGCTGTTTCTAGGATGAAAAAACAGAGTATTTCTAGCCTTTTATCCTCACCTGTTGCACATGTCTCCAACACTGAGTTTGAAGATTGCTTCTCCACTTGCCTTGAGAGTCCGGCGAAGATCTCCATCCGTGAATGTACCGATCAAACGGTGATGTTCATCAACCACAAGCAAACACCCACATCCTTTGCTGGTTAGCTCCACTAATTGATCCATTATCAAATCTCCTTCTTTACAAACCGGAAGTTCATCTTGCTTTTTCATAACATCTTTTACCTACAAACGGTCAATAGATTCATCCCAATGTTCACTTCCAATGTATAGCAATCACGAATAAAACTAACTCTGCTGGTTTTAAAACTTATGTATAGCCATTTCTGAACCTTAAGGAAATTGAAATTCCAAAGGTGAGGAAAATTAGAGACCAGACCTTGAAAATTAAGCTTTTGCCGATCCTACCGGCGGGATGATTAGCTGCATACTCCTCCTTGGAAAGATTTCTAGCCGCCATGAGAGCAACGGCGATGGTATCACCGAATACCATTTGGATCGCTGTAGACGTCACCGGAGCGAGATTAAACGGACACAATTCCCTCTGAAGAGGCAAATGCACATTCATATCACAAGCTCCGGCGAGTGGATTCCCGGGAACAGATGTAAGTGATACTAGATAGGTTCCTTTAGCTCTAGCGCAGGGGACAAGACGGAGGAGCTCCTCGGTAGCACCGGATTTGCTGAAGAAAACGAGAACATCACGGGACGAGAGAGCACCAATGTCTCCGTGAAGCGCATCGAGAGGGGAGAGGAAAGAGGAACGGAAGCTGAGAGAGATGAGCGTTTGAGAAATCTTGTTGGCGACGAAAGCAGATTTACCAACACCGGTGAAGAAAACAGTACCGGAGGAGGAAAGCAGAATGCGTGAGAAATCTAGGGTTTGGGAGAGGTCGAGATGCTTGAAAAAGTGATTGAGAAGATCTTGCTGAGATGTGAAGAGGTTGAGGAGATTATCTCGGGAGATATCTTGATGATGATGATCATGAGCGGATCCGCCATTTTTAAGGGAATTGTGATCGATTGATGAGAAATCGAGATACGTCGGTGGCAGAGATCCCATTGTTGATCTCTAAGAAGATCTTTCTTTGTTGGGTATTTGGAAGGATTTAATTGATTGCTTTTTCTAAGAGGGAGAGATCTAAAATAGCAGTGTACTAATAATGGAGACCCAAGGGCAAATCAGTCACCTTTTTCGTTTCGCTGGCAATTGCATTAATGCTATAAGTATTAATTAGTTGGTGTGATGCTTACTTAATATTACAATAGATTATGCAGAGCAAACAAAAATTCCCTTTTTTGGGCTTAAGACCTTCTTTCTCATTTAGAATATCTCATTTCTAAAGAGAATAGAATTTTCATGGTAATTTACATCAGATTTCTTTATTTCACGGTGGTTAGGGTTTCTCCTTGCTCTATCGCAGTCGTTTTCAGTTCAAAATTCTACCAAAATGTCAACCGCAATGGACAAAGCCCTCATGGCTATGTCGATAGAAGAGGAAGACACTCCATTCTTCATGCCCAATTTACCTCAATATAGCTCCAGTGAGTCCAACTCGCTTAGCTTAATAGGTCGATTGCTTAATCCCTCTAACCAGAAGATGTCGAGCCTTATATATGACATGCCGAGGAAGTGGTAAAAGAATGATAAGGTTAGAGGTCTTGCTTTGTCTTCAGAGAGATTCCAGTTCTTCTTCAAAACGGAACACGATCTAGTTGAAGTTCTAGAAAAAGGTCTTCAAACCTATAATGTGTGGCCGATAGCTCTTGAAAGATGGATGGCAAATCCGGAAGCTGATTCACTACAGCACATTCCGATTTGGGTCCAAATCCGCAACATACCAATAAATTTTTATATTAAGGAAGCAATCACAGTTCTTGGTGAAATTGTGGGTCAGGTTACAGAAGTGTTCTTCGAAGCCAACAAATCTCAAAATCGTGACTTTGTACGGGTCAAAATTGAGCTTGATGTCTCGAGGCCACTTCAAAGGGAGAAGGTGATTGTTCTCCCGGATAAGCAGACTACAACGGTGTTTTATTTTTATGAGAAGGTGCAAAAGAGATGTTTTGCTTGTTAGAGGGTTACTCATGCTCAGGAGGTTTGTCCGCTCTCAGTGAAGAAAGTGCAAGAACGTATTATTGGAAGAAAATTGGGTCTTAAACCTGCAATCCCAGTATCGTCAAGTTTAAAGATCAAAACAGATGACCCGCTCTTTGGTATACTTTCGGAAGAACAAGTTGGACTCCATCCGGTCTTGGGTAGACCAAAAATTGCAGAGGATGTACTTGAGGGTTTCAAACAATATATCACAATTGCATCAGGTGAAGAGAGGAAAACTAGAGAGGCGAGATTAAAGAAGTATGCATCCGATGCTGAAAAGGATCCTTTGAAGGAAAAGACAATTCTACGTCTAGAGCCTCCTCCTATTGTAACCACTAATATTGATAAGGGGAAATGACTGGTGTTTGGCTACAATACGTCGGACTCTTCTTCAACTATAGCAGTACACACAATGGAGTCTAAGAAACTTATGGTGGATGCGATGGAGCTAGTTACTCGTTAACTAACTTCCAATTCTCTTCTTTAGCACCTGATCCAACGGTAAAAGCTAATCTCTCATTACAGAGAGAACTTTCCGAGATTAAGGGATCAAAGAATCAAGCTCGCTACCGACCACATAAATCTAGGAGATTCACTTCTAGAGGTATGACTGTAGCAGAAGGAGGGCCTTATCTTACAAAACTGGGAGCTGAAACGGGTGAAAAATAGAAAAGGAAGAAAGACCAACAAGATGGAAGTAGTGAACAAGCTTCTAAGAAACCAAACAACAGGATGATCCCCGATGTGGGATCATCCCTTCATTAATGAGTTTACTTTCCTGGAACTGTCAAGGATTGGGGCGACCTCAAGACTTAACAGTTCCTCGTTTCATGAAAATAAGGAAAAGAAGAGGTACTTGGTGGGTGCAATGTAAGCTTGATCGATGTTTCGGGAATCAGGATTGGAACTCCCAATTTCCTGCTGCCATCCAAAACTTTCTGGACTTTAAAGGCTCAGATCACAGACCAGTAGTGGTATCGTTGATTTCATCACAGCTTAATTATCATGGCTCTTTTCGATTTGATAAAAGGTTTCTCAATCAACCTTTGATAAAAGAAGCAATAAAAGTAGCCTGGGACAGTCAATTGGGCAACAGGGATCTCTCTGTTTTGGCCAGAATAAGACTGTGTAGGAAAGAGTTAAGTTCATGGAAGAATCATACTTCAATTAACTCCAATGTGAGACTTAGCCAAATACAACATCAACTACAATTGGAGTTAACCATGTCTGTTCCGAGTTTTGATAAACTTATACATTTAAAGAAGGATTTGATTAAGGCACATCGTGATGAGGAAAGCTTCGGGAAGCAAAAATCGAGACAGAAATGGTTAAAGAGGGGGATTGCAACTCCAAATATTTCCATGATTCTGTGAAATCGAACAGGTCGCGGACCTCACTATCAATTCTCATGGATACAGATGGTGTAACGCAGAGATCAGAGGCAGCAAAAGGTTCAGTCACGGCTGATTATTTTTCTGATTTATTCACTTCCTCTAGACCACAGCTCCTATCAACTTCATTCACAGGTTTAATACCATCGGTAACTACAGATATGAACACATCTCTCATAGCAATTGTGACTACGGATGAAGTGAAAATTGTAGTATTTTCTCTAAATGCGTCAAGTGCACTAGGTGCTGACGGTATGACAGGATTGTTCTTCCAAAAGTATTGGAACATTGTTGGGACAAAGTTCACAGCTGAGGTTTATGATTTCTTCAAAACAGGGACATTTGATAAAGAATGGAATTACACCTTAATTTGCCTAATCCCAAAGAAAGACAGAGCAACAACGATGGCTAACATGAGACCTATCAGTCTTTGCTCGTTCATGTACAAAACCATCTCCAAAATCTTGGTTGTAAGATTAAAACCGATCCTTCCTCTCTTGGTTTCACCTAATCAATCAGTATTCGTGGAGGACAGATTGATAGTGGACAATATATCCATTGCTCACGAGGTCATACATGGGCTCAGGACTATACCAAGGTTATCCAAAGGGGTTTTAGCCTTGAAATTGGACATATCAAAAGCTTTTGACAGGGTTGAATGGGACTATCTACAAGGATTACTCATGGCTATGGGGTTCAATGAACAATGGGTGAAGTGGGGTATGGTATGTGTTAAAACAGTTACATATAGTGTGCTTATTAATGGACATGAACACAGATTTATAATGCCTGAAAAGGGACTCCGTCAAGGAGATCCCCTCTCCCCATTTCTGTTCATATTGTGTTCGGAAGGACTCACACATCTTCTTAACAGAGCTGAGAAAAGAAACAAGCTCAAAGGTATATCCTTAACAGCGAATGGACACTCAATACATCATATGTTGTTCGTGGATGACTCATTATTCATGTGCTCAACTCCAATAGATTACTGTCAGATGCTTAATAATGTTCTGGCTTTGTATGGCTCACTCACTGGACAGGTTATTAATCGAGATAAATCATCACTTACCTTTGGCTATGTAGTAGACGAACCGACAAAAAGGAGTATAAAACAATTGTTTGGAGTAGTGAATGAGGGTGGAGCAGGTACCTATTTGGGACTCCTGGAGTGCTTTAGTGGATCATAAAGGTCAATGCTTAATTTTTTACATGAAAAAGTTGGAAATAGATTGTCAGGATGGTCCTCTAGATCTCTATCTCATGGAGGTAAAGATATATTGATCAAGACTATCTTGATGGCAATGCCAGTTTATGCAATGACAGTTTTTAGATTGCCTAAGTCAACACTAGACTCGTTAACGCGAGCAATATCTGCTTTTTGGTGGAACTTTGTGGAACACAAACCCAAAATTAAATGGGTTTCATGGGATAGAATCTGTTTGCCAACAAGTCAAGGAGGTTTAGGGTTCAAAGATTTGGGAACTTTCAATCAGGCGCTGTTATCAAAACAGGCATGGAGGTTGATTCAAGAGCCGAATTCACTGTGGGCCAGGATTATGAAAAGCAAGTACTTCCCCACCACGGATTTTATACATGCTCAATTAGGCAATAGACCATCCTTTGCTTGGCGCAGTGTGATTCATGGAAGAATGATGAGATCCTCCTAGGATTGAACTCAGCAAAGGCTATTGTGATTGATACAAGGATGATG